>JAIOTZ010001618.1:0-31033 GCA_023374045.1 Limonium bicolor | reverse complement strand
ATTGCGCTGCATACAATGACTGCAGTTAAGCTCTATGATCTACTCTATGGACAGATGATTCATAGGGGGTGTGCACACTTAAGGAATTAGGGTGAGGGTATTTGATATTTCGGTTTGTTGCGACTGCTTGGTTGTTTTGTGGATACTCCAGTTGAAGGCTCCCCGAATGGTTTTACTGATTGATGGACATTGAAGTGTGGAAATGGTTTACTGGATTACAAACTCGAATGTTTCGTTTATTTAAACTCAAAGGGATTTCTAAAATGTATTTTACGTGATGAGATGGAATTTACTCAGTTTCACTGATTTACGCGATCCCTTCGTGCTTTTATTGTCGTTTTCTGATCGCAGGTACAAATTGCTGACTTGGGGAAATGGGGAATGCGCTACGACTTAGTGATAGGAGAATTGAGACTGTTTTTAAGACATTCGCTGTTTTATGAGTTTCTGAGCACGACGTTTTAGGTTCCTTAATAATGTTTTGTTGTTGAGTACAGTTTAAGCTTCCGCATATTTGGTTTCACAATGTTAAGTTGGTGTTTTGGACTGTTTTGTGGTTTCATAGCCTGAGCATCCAAGGGTTTGGATGTGGCGGTAGCACCTTGGATTACCAGAAAGACTTCCGCTGTTTCCTATGGTATAAGTGTTGTTTAAGTTCATGTTTTCTCTATGCTGATCTTAATATGGTTTGGTATACGTTTTGGCTTACTTTTGGTCTTTGTTCTACTGTTTTAAACGCACACAGGGACCTGTCCGAACGTCCGTCCGGACATCCATGTTCGGACAGGCCCCGAGAGTTTGGGAAGTTTTCTCTGTTTTGTTGCGTCCGAACTTCTGTCCGAACTTCAATGTTCGGACAGCATGCGAGGACGAGGTTGACTTGCAAGTCTCGACTTATGTCCGAACTTGTAAGCTCGGACCAATGTTCGGACACGCAGCGTAAGGGTTTTCGGACTTTGAAATTCGACTTGTGTCCGAACTTCGAAGTCCGGACACAAGTTCGGACAGCTTTGGTTTTAGGCCTTTCAACTCTCGACTTGTGTCCGAACATCAATGTCCGGACACAACTTCGGACCAATACTAATTTGCACTTCTAGGACTCGTTTGATGTCCGTTTTTAATGCCGTTTGCGCCGTTAGATTTGTATTTTCATTAGCTATCTTTTGAGGTAAAATCCAGGGTGTTATACTACTACAGTCTAGAAGCTGTTCTGTTGTTACACTTGGTTCGTATATGTAGTTATATCAATGTAAAGCTTCACCCTTGCTTCAACAATACACACAAATTTTACCATATTGCCAAGAAATGACACAGTAAGCAGCAATTCCTGTATCAGTGAGATTTAACTTTTTCCCAAAAGCTTATGAGTCAAATTCAAATTAGATTAACAGTAGTTCACTTATCTAGTGGTGAAGAAGCAGGTCATTGAGTTTTATTGTTCATGGGAAGAAACAAAAAGAGAGATCATGTCTTACCTCAATATAAAATTGCCCATTAGGAAGAGGCTCAGCAGCAATGAAAGAGATGTCATTTATGAAAAATTTAAGCAAACAACCGAAGTCATGAAATGTAATAATGATCCTACTCAATATAACAAGCTATAATGAGACTAAAACAAATAATTTTATCTCCACACAAAGAGAATGTTTTACAGCTCATAATCTCTTCAGAGAACTTAAAACATAATAATAAAATAAAAATATATGTACCTGTCCCATGCCCATAAGAAACATCCAGCACTTTCAACTTCACTCTTAGCATTTGCAAGTAGACTGTAACTAGACCGAGAACTCCTACTTGGTCACTAACCATGTAATGGTATTTGCTACCATATGTAGCACCCTGATAAACAAAACTATAACTAGACCAAACAGCCCTTTCAGATCTTCAGTCTGCACCCACGACATGATTAATCTCTGAAGTTATTCAGTGCAGAAAAATAGCAATAGTGCTCCTGATGAAAAAATTGAAAAGCTACAGAAGTTATTCGGTTCAGAAAAATAGAAATAGTGCTCGATGAAATAAAAAAGCTGCAGAAGTTATTCAATTCAGAAAATAGAAATAGTGCTCCTGATAAGCAGATGTAACTGTATGATATGTTTCATATACGTAGATGCTAATCACGCAGCTTTACCAGTGGATGATACTGCAAATAAACGTTATGATACACTTGAACATGTATTTCTGAAATAATAAAGGAAATGAAAAGAATGCTTTCTGAAATACAGATTTCATTTTAAAATATGCAAGGCGTGAACTCTCATGAAGTTAGACCCCTTTTCTTCAAATTAGGCTCTTCCTAGCCGGTTTTCAGAAGGGACACTATTATAATCTTGCTTCAAGGAACCAAGTACTACTATACTCAAACCTCATGTTCTTCCTCAGCACACCAAACAGAGTTCTACTCAACGCTCACTGTGGGACCTCATAAACTCAAGCTCACACTAGAAATTAATATACTTAAACTTCTTAACTTATTACATTCAAGTTTCTGATCACAGCTTGAGCCCTCAATGCTAGGTGTAATTGAAAAATATCAGGGGTATGAATAAAAAGCCATGAAGGAATGGATATAGGAAAATACTTGCATGAAGGTTGTACTTAAAATATTTTGTTGGAGTGTAATTACACGTTATTGATTTTGTATCTTCTGACCTGTGTATTCAACCTTAGCTTTTTATTCCATTGATTTGAATTTCATTTCAATTGTCATTTACATACTTGTATTCTCACCCCTAAATTTTAGTTACCACACAAGCTCACAAAGTTTCGTTGAAACTAAAGTCAACAAAATTCCTTGCCAGAAGCAACACTTGCGATTCAAATGAAAGAACGAGAATAAGATGACCCTTGAATAACATGATCATCTATGCTCAACTTTCAGGAATAAGGGACAGCATATTCTGAGTGTTTGTGAGATTAAGATCGACAATTACCAAGAAAAGCAGCTCCCCCTTCAAATCTCTCTCCCTGAATTGGGCTTTTGCAAGGGACATGTTGAAACTGAACGAACAACAGCCATATTGTAACAATCAAATCAAGATGCAGCAGAACTGAGTAGCACCACCTGTTTTTCTTTCAATGACAACTCTACAAATGTTGCTGCTATGAATTTGTTTTGATCGGGTGCGACCATACCAGCACTAATGCACCGGATCCCATCAAAACTCCGAAGTTAAGCGTGCTTGGGCGAGAGTAGTTCTAGGATGGGTGACCTCCTGGGAAGTCCTCGTGTTGCACCCCTCTTTAACATGATAAAAAAAATGAATTTGTTTTGATCTGTAATTACAAACTCAATCATCATCAAGTAATATTCCAATGCATCTCTGACTTCAAATAATGACCACGTTATATATAAACATACCAAGGCACAATATAGTAGCTTTTACCTTTCTTTCTTCAGAAGATGGGCCAGAAAGAGACCTGCTTATGAGCAACCAAGTCTGATGAAACTACTTTCATTTGCCATAGATACAAAATTGAAGGTCATCTTTAGTTTTATTTTGGGAAAATTCACGAGATACCACTAAAAAGTTTGTTAATTCACAATAGACCAAAGTTTTTAAAAAGTTTTTCAGAAACCGCAAAAAATAATTTTAATTCACCAGATATCACAAATTACTATCCCAAAACTTTTTAAGACAAAAATACCCCTACTTATTAATAAGCATAGTTCACGGGATATTCCACAAAAATACTTTAAATTCACAAGATACCACAACTTTTATTAAAAATATTAAAAAATAATAAAAATTTAGTTTATTATTTTATTGGTTTAAATTTTATTAAATAACAAAAAACACATATATAAAAACTTTTTTTAAAAAAATATTAAAAAATACTATATACCATTGAAATCTAAAAAACTTAATTAAAAATAAAAAAAAGTTAAGAGAATGATAATTCAAATTTTTATAATATTTTTACTCAAAGTAGCTTAAGTAATGTAAAGTAGTATTATAAAAAATTAAATTTAGATAAAGTAAATTATAAAAATTAAATATCATTTTCTTTACTGTTTTTGTCTATTTTTAATCAACTTTGTGGCTTCTCTAAATATTATACTTTTTATAATTCTTTAGAGATTTTATTATTTTGTATATGGTATTTTTTATTTTTCAATTTCAACCTTATATGAAGAACGTTGAGTTTTACTAGTTACTTTTTCAACACATGTTTATTATTATTTTTTTGAATTAAAATATATAAAATGATATTATAAAAAAATATTAGACTATAATACTTTATATAATATCACTTTATATATTTAAGTCAAATATACAACTAAAATTATTAAATATATTTATAAAAAAAGTAAGTAGCAAAAGTTAACTTTTGACTAAAAAAACTAAAGTTAACTTTTTCTTATAATGGGTCAAAATTGAAAAGATAAAAAATACCACCCATATGTAGTAATAAAATCTCTAAAATTGACAAAAAATAATAAAGAGAATGATAATTTAATTTTTATAACCTTACTTTGTATAATTTTTATAATAATATTTTATATTTTAAATTATTAGAGTAAAAATATTACAAATTTTTTGGATAATCATTCTATTAACACATGATTTTTTAAATATTTTTAGTAATTTTATAATTATATATTTTCTATTTTTAATTTCATAAAATTTCAACCTATATATTAATAAACCTATACATTTTTATTATTTTTTTTAACTGTTTTTAATATATTTGTGGTATCTTGTGAATTAAATATATTTATGTGGTATACCGTGAACTATGTTTATTAACAAGTAGGAGTATTTTGGTCTTAAAAAATTTTGTGATAAAAATTAATGATATATGAGGAATTAAAATTATTTTTTATGATATCTGGAATTTTTTTTTAAAACTGTAACCTTTGTTAATTAATAAACTTTTTAATGTATCCCGTGAATTTTGCCTTAATTTTTTTCAAAGTTCCTGTTATAACTATATATCAGTTCTACATACGAGTGGTAACAATCAAACATACCAAACAATTTTGACTCTTCAAGCGGCGCTCAAACTCCTCCATTAATTTTTTCATCATTGATTCAACAATCTGATATTGTGACAAGGTCTGCCGTGATTGATCGTTGTGCAATTAATTGTTCCATCACTGCAAGTATAGTCAAGGTCAATTGAAGAAGAAGACGACAGCAAAACATTATCAGCACGGCGATGGCGACTAACACAGGCTGCAATAGAGATTATCGACAAATGCGTTGGGATTTCTGTGGCAATTTGAAGGTTAGGGTTTTTCTTGTCGAACCGAAATGCTCCTCTCTGAACGTGAATGAAAGCGGAAAAGCGGAGGGACAAGACGAACAAATGAGTTCAGCGAAATGCTCCTCTCTGAACGTGAATCAACTTGTTCTGACTATTTGCGAACTGAAGATTGTTCCTCCAGATCCTCATCAAGCTCTACGTATCCCCGAAGATAATCCATGGAGTTAAATAACGGGAGTGACTATACTGAAATGATGGAAATTGGATAAACCCTAGTGTTCAGCTTTCTACAAGAGGGAAAAAGAAAAGGGATATTCAAAGTTCACAATTTGATTTCTCCTCTCCTCGCTATGCAAATTCTGTCGGTTTGTACTTACTACGAACCATAAGTGTTTGCATCATGGTCAGCTCATACCCGTTTTAGATTGAGATGATGTAATTTAATTCTGTTTACTAAATAAATTTACAATGTATATAAATTATTTGACTTACACAACAGAGACATGGAAAAACTTGCCTAACATCAACAGAGGCAATTAATATAAGTGGCCTCAATTAACTATATGCAACAGAGGCAATCAGATAAGCCAAATTCTTGCCTACAAGTAGATGTAGCTAGGATGGCTACATGTGGGGGTATTTTAGTCAAATACAAATAAAAGAAATGGGAGGGGAGGGTAGCGCCCAACATTTAGGCTCTGTTCGGCATGGCTGTTTTGGCAGCATAAATGCAGCATATTTGACAGCAGGAATGCGCTGGCATAAATGCAGCATAAATGCTGGCAGGAATGCACTGGCATAAATGCAGCTGTTTTGAAAACTGCTGTTTGGCAGTGCGGCATAAATGCAGCATAAGTTAGTTAAGTTAGTTATATGTAGTGCGTTTACCGTTTTCATTACAATTACAATTATTATATTACAATACGTAACTTTATTTTGTTAAAAAAATAAGTAGAAAAATTCGCAAACAATATATGAGAAAGTATAAAAAATAAAATTTTAAATATAACCAATGAAATTTCAAATTTTATTATTTATGTATATATTGTAACTTATAACATTACGTTATGATTTTCTATAATTATTTAATTCTTACAAACATACAAGCATGATGAAACGAGGAGTGGAGGTTCAGATTTTATAACAATGTTGAATAAATTTCATTAGTAAATTTTCGCTTTTATTTACATATAATTTTCTAAAAATATTGAATGTTAATAAAGAAAATTCGAAGCATTTTGTAACTTGTAACAAATATAGAAACTTGTGACTAATGTCATAAGATAAGTAGTTTTTCAGTCAAGGTTCAGGGAGCAAAATGTGGGTGAAGTCGCAATTACTGCGACGAGGAAGGAGGAGGAATGGGCGCGGCGCGAAGAAGGAGAGCAGCATATGCTATCAAACATGCCTAGGGCTCTGCCGAACAGCAGAATAAATAAAACAATCAAAAGTAGCATATGTTGTCACAACATGCTCACAAAAAATGCACATATAGTGCAGACCCGAACGCGCCCTTAACGTTTCTACTTCATTTTTTCTTTTTTCTTTGAATTTTTTCTTTATCATAAAATTTTAAATTGTTGTAACTTTTAATATATAAGTCTAAAATGAAAAAATTATATCATTGTTTATCTAAATTCGAGCTTTCAAAACAAGACCAGTCATGGATATGTTTTGAGAACTTTTAAAAAAATTTATTTTTACATGTATACCATGATATTTTAATGTTAGGATGTATGTACATATTTTAATGTGGAAATGTACATATTTTATTGTGATGATGTTGATAGCAGAAATATGTGACTACTTCTACCTAGGCAGTGTACCTATCGTTTTGCGGATATAGTGAATGAGTGGTTGTCGATCTCAGGGACCTTGTTCAATTAACTGACAATTTATTTACTAACTGAGAAACTAAACTAAGAAAAACAGGAAATGTCACTTTTTCGGGTTTTAATTAATTTAGTAAAAATAAATGACTCAACAAACTAACATAAAATAATAAAGCAAATAAATAAATTAAATAATAAAGGATTAAAACAAACAAGTAAAATAAAACAAATAACAGGTTAAAAATTATAATTAAAAGACGCTCCCCGAGTTGTTCTGCTCACCTAATTCCATAGATTTATTATTATTCTTCCCTTATAATTAACTCAGAAACTTTAATTAATTCGTCAACGGCTAAGTCTAACGAACCCTAATTAATTGCTAGAACTAGCAGCAGACTAATGCTCTAATCCGGACACAATTAATCGCATAAAGAACAGTTTCTATTTGAGACCGATTAACCTATAGGCAGGATCATGCTTCTAGTCGTTAATCAGGTTTAATTCCTATGTCTAGTTAACTATCTCAGCTCTCGCATGTTGATTAGAAAAACTACAAGGATTGTTCTAATTATTGGCCAAATAACTAAAACATAAGAACAAGAATCAAACTAACCATAATAATAAAGTTGTACGGAAAATTAATAAAACATAATCATCAGGAATTAGGTTCACTTCCCAACTCGGGAAACTAAAAATAAACTACTCACACATTATTTCAGAAACACAAACAAACATTGAAACGAACATAAAATAACACATAACGAATAAAAAATGTAACACTCAAAATAACGTCACAAACAAAATAAGTTACTAATGCCCGCGGTATGTCTCCGGTGTTGCTTGGGTGCTTCTCCTCGTCGAACTGTTGCTGTCCAGTACGGTGAAATTGTCAACAGTGGATGGTGGTGATGGTTGCGTGGTGGAGTCGGTTAAGATAATGGTGGTGATAGTTGGTATGGGCGGTGGAATATTAGTGGGTGGAGATGCATGAGGCGTAGGGATGGATGATGGTAAAGGTGTGGGATGGATGGTGATGATGAATACGGGAGCAATAGTTAGCTGGGAGAATGATAAATATGGGAGCTGGGCGATTTGGAGGTGAGCGTGAGGATGGCGAATGAGGTGGTCTGTGTGGGTCGTTGTGGGCGGGGATGGAAACGGAAGAGAGGGGTGATGATGGGTGGATGGTGAATGGAGGATTGCGGATGCGTCCACTAATATTCCACCGCCCATACCAACTATCACCACCATTATCTTAACCGACTCCACCACGCAACCATCACCACCATCCACTGTTGACAATTTCACCGTACTGGACAGCAACAGTTCGACGAGGAGAAGCACCCAAGCAACACCGGAGACATACCGCGGGCATTAGTAACTTATTTTGTTTGTGACGTTATTTTGAGTGTTACATTTTTTATTCGTTATGTGTTATTTTATGTTCGTTTCATGTTTGTTTGTGTTTCTGAAATAATGTGTGAGTAGTTTATTTTTAGTTTCCCGAGTTGGGAAGTGAACCTAATTCCTGATGATTATGTTTTATTAATTTTCCGTACAACTTTATTATTATGGTTAGTTTGATTCTTGTTCTTAATATGTTTTAGTTATTTGGCCAATAATTAGAACAATCCTTGTAGTTTTCTAATCAACATGCGAGAGCTGAGATAGTTAACTAGACATAGGAATTAAACCTGATTAACGACTAGAAGCATGATCCTGCCTATAGGTTAATCGGTCTCAAATAGAAACTGTTCTTTATGCGATTAATTGTGTCCGGATTAGAGCATTAGTCTGCTGCTAGTTCTAGCAATTAATTAGGGTTCGTTAGACTTAGCCGTTGACGAATTAATTAAAGTTTCTGAGTTAATTATAAGGGAAGAATTAATAATAAAATCTAT
The DNA here is from genome assembly GCA_023374045.1 of Limonium bicolor. Lineage (NCBI taxonomy): Eukaryota > Viridiplantae > Streptophyta > Magnoliopsida > Caryophyllales > Plumbaginaceae > Limonium > Limonium bicolor. Next base: position 22,086 of record JAIOTZ010001618.1, on the reverse strand, counting down.
GGAATTAGGTGAGCAGAACAACTCGGGGAGCGTCTTTTAATTATTATATTTTTAACCTGTTATTTGTTTTATTTTACTTGTTTGTTTTAATCCTTTATTTATTTAATTTATTTTATTTGCTTTATTATTTTATGTTAGTTTGTTGAGTCATTTATTTTTACTAAATTAATTAAAACCCGAAAAAGTGACATTTCCTGTTTTTCTTAGTTTAGTTTCTCAGTTAGTAAATAAATTGTCAGTTAATTGAACAAGGTCCCTGAGATCGACAACCCACTCATTCACTATATCCGCAAAACGATAGGTACACTGCCTAGGTAGAAGTAGTCACATATTTCTGCTATCAAGTTTTTGGCGCCGTTGCCGGGGATGGTCATGAAGCGATGTTGAGCGTGTATATATATAATGTCCAGCATCGACAGATCTTCATGGTTTAACATATTGTATTACTAGAGTAGTGTCTGCGCCTGCGCCTCCTAGTTTGTCCGTCTAGAATAATAAATATCAACAAGCAGGCCTTTCTTTATTTGTCTGCGCCTCTGTCTAACGCTTTGCAAGCCAGCGATAATCCAACATGTGCATGTATATAATTATCAATATCATGCAGCAGCTCCAATTCATTTGATATCCACCGTAATGCATAGGTAGTATAATATATGGAGAATTATATATGTATATATCACTGTTCGTTGCTTTGTGAAGTGAAGGAAAAATGCAATCCCATGACTTTTACCTGTATTTAACACATAAAATGTACCAGCTCATATCAGAACATAATATAAGGAAAAACATATGATAAGTGAGAAATATGACATGAATTGTTATTAAGATAGGAAGAATTATAACCGTAAAAGTATATATATTTCACACTTATCAGATGTACATGTTCAAATGTGAGGATGTACATGTTCTTTAATGAATATCTGTACATGTTTGTATGGTCATATGTACATGTTTGTATGACCGTCTGTACAAGTGTTCTTCCTTATTTGTACAGGTTTTAATTTAAGGATGTACATATTTAATGATTCGTACAGGTTTATATGACTATCTATATGTTTTCAATGCGAGGATGTACATGTCTTTACGTGAGGATGTACATGTTTTAGTGAACATTTGTACAGGTTTGTATGACCATCTGTACAAGTTTTCTTTTACGTTCTATGCTCTATACATGTAAAAATAATTTTTTTAAAAAGTTGTCAAAATATATCCATGACTGGTCTTGTTTTGAAGAGCTTGAATTTAGGTGAACAATGATATAATTTTTTTTTCATTTTCGGCTTATATATTGAAAGTTATAACAATTTAAAAATTTTATGATAAAGGGAAAAATGAATAAATTTTGTTAAAAAAATTTAAAAAGAAAACAAAAAAGAGAAGGAAAGCGCTGGAGGAGACGCGAGAAGAGAAAAAAAAAAGAAAATGGGCGCAGGATGTAGCCATGTTTGGCTACACCTACTTGTAGCCAAGACACTCCGATCAGATAAACTTGCCTCTATTGGTCTAGTCAACGGAGGCAACTAACATAAGTCACCTCCGTTCTAAATATACGCAACGGGGCACCCAGAAAAACTCGCCTCTGTTGGTCTTGTCAATGCAGGCGACTAAACTAACATAAGTTGCCTCAATTGATCATACCTAAGCATAGCAACAGAGGCAATAAGAAAAACTCACCTCTCTTGGTGCTATCAACAGAGGTAACTAACATAAGTCACCTCAGTTAATCATACATAAGCATACACAATAGAGACAATTAGAAAAACTTGCCTCCTTTGGTCCTATCAACAGAGGCAACCTTAAAGTCGCCTCCAATGATCGTATACGGTTATACACCACACACCACCAATCAAGGCACAAATAAATAGTTGCCTCCATTGATCTGACAAACGGAGGCAACTATCTTGCTCGCCTCCGTTGATTAGACCATCAGAGGCAACAGTACTTCTCGCTTCCTTTGATTATATGAAATGAGGCAAGTTTTAGGTTGCCTCCCTTGATCAATACAAGTTGCCCCCATAAATAAACATTATTGAAGAACATAACATGAGACGAAGTTTTTTTTCTCTTCATTTTGTTTATGTCACAGCTGAATGAAATCTCAAAGTAATATTTCCTTTATCAAAGTCTATAACAGTCTTAGCGGTGCAAAGGAAAGGTTTACCCATAATCAATGGTACCTCAGCATCCACATCCATGTCAAAGATTACAAAATCAATAGGGAAGAAAAACTTACCAACACCAATGACAACATTCTCTACCTTACCTTGAGGCATGTTGAGGATCTGTCAGCTAACTTAAGATTGAAATGGATAGGTGTAAGCTCACCAGCATGAAGCTTCTTAAACATGAAGTAAGGCTTCAAATTGATGCTCGCTCCTAGAGTGTAGAGGCCATACCACCATGTCTCCAATAGCGCATGGAATGATAGCCTGACCGGGATCACCAACTTGGGAGACAGCTTCTGCAGGATCGCTGCTGAACAGGTCTTAGTCATCTGGATGGTGTCCTTCTCCCTGTACATCCTCTTGTTCGAAATCAGATCCTTGATAAATTTTGCATAGTTAGGCGTTTGTTTAATCGCATCAATAAGAGGAATGTTAATTGTCAATTTGTGGAAAACATCTAAACAATTTCCAAACTACTCATCAAACTCTTACTCTTTGAGACGCTTAGAAAAAGGAAGTTCTTTAACAATTGTTTTTTCTTTTAAATTTTTGACAACAATAATATGAGAGTTGAAAGAAGTAGGAGCCTGGGTCTCCTCATGAACTACCTCATGAGGGGCAGGTTTCCCTGATGGTGCACCGATGGTGGAGGGAAGGGGTTTAGTCTCTTCATCAGTTTGGCCTTCTTCCACTTCATCATGGGAAGCTTCTTTCCACTCCTCAGCGTGACGCCCTGTACCTTCTCAGTCTCATCATTGTCTGTAACATCCACTACATCTAGAACATTTACAACCTTTAACTGCTCCTTGGGATTTGGATCTAGTTAGGAAGGTAGTGAGCTAGAAGGCCTCTACTGTAATACGAATTAAGTCAACTGACTCATCGTCCCTTGCATCTTCACCATAGCCTGCTCCAGCTTTTATTGACCAGATGCCAGATTCTAGTTGATTACTGATTGTTGCTCATGAGAAGCCACCAGCTTATTTACCATCTCTTAAATCTTGGCATTATCAAGTTCAAAGATGGCTGCTGAAACTGTGATTACCAGGTGGTCCTACTTGGGCTGCCTACTGGGGTTGCAACTGGTATGAATTCAGCACATTGTTTGGATTTCCATATTTTAAGTTCGGGTGCAGATTCAACATCTTGGGATGCCTATTATAGTTCGGGCCAACAACATTGAATTCCTCCATTTTCTTCATCTCTACTACCATAGGGAAATCCTCATACTCACGAGTTTCCCCACACTGAGAGCAACAAACGTTGCCAGAACTTGTAGACACCTTCTTAACAGTTTGTACATGAGTATGTCCCAAGGTGAGTTGCTCGAACATCTTCGCCATATTACCCATGGTGGTTTTCAAGTGTGCTTGCTCAGTAGCTATTTACTCCATCATAGGGTCTGGAGCCCGTGAAGAACTAGAACCAACTGAGAATACTCTGCCACCACTATTACTCCATTGGTAGATCTTCTCATAATAGGACTTCATAGCGGCCATGAAATCCTCTTCGCTCTTAGCTTGCAAATTTCCACCCAATGCAGCTCTCACCTCACCTTTGTTTCATCCCTTAGCCCCTGGAAGAACCCCTGTGCTAAAGAAGGTACATTCTGACCATGGTGAGGACATTGGCGGAGCAACTCCTAAAATCGGTCCTTGGCCTCACCGCTACTTCACTAGTTGATTGTCTAAAAGCCGTCAGACCAGCAATCATCTGTTGAGTCCTTGAAATGGGATGTATTTCTCATATAATATCTCCGTCATTTGCTCCTAGGTAGTGATGATACCTGGCGACAGATGATGGAACCACTTTAATGCTTCCCCTGGTAAACTGTGCTGGAACAAACATAGTCGAGCATACTCCTTCAGTTCTTTGTGATAAACCAAGTGAATCTAAATGTACCAAAAATTGATAGACATGAGCAAGCACATCAGCTGGGTCTGCGCCTGAAAAGGTATCCTGCATGGTGAACACTAGATTGATGGCAGGGTTTGAGTTTCTACCATTCTACCAATAGCTCAACTGTAAGCTGAGGTAGAACCACACGACCTCTTTTGGGGGCACGACAGCCAGTTAATTCTCCATCATAAACTGTTCGATTTTAGGACCTCGTTGATTACCTATTGGTCTGTTTACCCCCTAGCAAATGAGTGCTCTTTTAAGCATTTGTGTTCGGCGTAAAGTACGATTGATCTCTAGGTCTAAATTATATCTTGGTGGCCCAAAATGGGTATCGTGAATTCACCAAAACCCTTGCGCAACATAAGGACGAACACAAACTTCAATATAGAACAAAGATAGAATAAGGGAAAAATAAATTATCAAAGATAACAAAATAGCTACAAAAATAAACTAAAAATTAAATTAAGAAACAAGAAAAAGAACATGAAAAAACAAATAATATAACAAACTAAAAACACCAATTTAGATTGGAACTAATTAAAACAAGAAAGAAATAATTAACAAAAATAATGCAATTGCTAAAAACAAACAAATGAAATGAATGAAACAAAAAATAGGAAACAAAACAATGAACAACCAAGGCTAAGGACTAGACAAAGTCAAGTCCCCGACAATGACGCCATTTTGTAAACAAGGAAATTGATTACTAAAACTACAAATTAATCTAGAAATAAATCAAAAAGCCTGTCGGTTGAAAGAATCCTGGTCAGTATTAGCAAACAAAAGCTGCCACGTATCGAATCAACGATACTTGAATAAATTAAGCCTAATCCTAAGAAACTAGAATTCGGGGGGGGGGGGGGGTTGTTGTATATTGTTTTGGAGATTGATTGAACTAAAGACAAGTAAAATAAACAGTTAATGAAACTAAATACTAAAGTTGATCAATGAATGGAACTCCGGTTTGGGTTTGTTTTACACTGGATAGATCTAGCAACTACTACTGGTTTCCTATGAGATATGGATTTACGAATTCTTTACTCTTTTCAATACTAAATCCTAGTTAAGAAAAGCTCACCTATTAGAACATGTCAGTTCTAGTCTAGATTCAGAGAAAACACATATATCCAATTGATTTCCATAGATTCTCTCAAATTATCATGACCTTCCTGATTCTTAGTGATTAGAGCAAAACAAGATTCACAAAACAACTCTAAAAACTCATGATATTAATAGAGAAAATGAATGTATAACCATTAATCCAAAAAATCCAAACTATTCCTACATCCAAACTGCAGAGTAATCTAGCTAAATCTAATTATGAACAACCCCTAGAGAAAATCCTATCTAGCCAGACATTCTATAGATAAAATCGATCTAGAAGAATAGAGAATTCATGAGATAGAGGACTCATACCTGTTTCCGCTTGAAATCCAAATCTAGAGTTCATTGGCGATGGGTTGAAGATGATGGTTGACTCACTTCTAGTGATCTCTATACGATGACAATCCGGTGCGAAGATGGTGTGAACCCGAGGATGACAATGGTGAATTTCTGAGAGTGATGAAGATGGAGATAAACAACATCAAAGAGAGACTACTAGGGTTGAAAAACGGTTGATTGCTCCCCAATATCGTTCTTAAAAATTTTCTTTAATGCTCCCCTCTTCAACTTGTTTAAATGCTGTGTTTTGGAGAAATTCCCGTCGCGTCTGGACACATGTTAGACACCTTGTTCTGATTCGTGATTCCACTTTCTATTTATGAGTCTTGAACTATGTCTGAACATGCAAGTCTAGACATAAGTCTGGATAATTGTCAGGAATGCTTGATAAACTCTCGACTTGTGTCCAGACTCTATGCAAGTTTGGACACTAGTCTAGAAACAACGTCAAAGAGCCTTAACATCTTCATTCTGGCTCTGATTTGATCCCGTTTTTTGCATTATCACCCTTATAGATATATTCCTATTTTTGGCTTTTCCATGCATTCAATGCATAAAGGTATTAATTCTCATCTAAACAAGAACCAAAGGAAAACATAAGATAAGTGTGGAATATTGCCCAAAAACTATGAAAAGTAGGTATTCAAAACCCCTAAAATCATACATACATGCTTCACACTTATAAGGAGGACCGAGGTGACCGACCCATGTGGATCAGTTGGACTCATCCTAAGGTACTGGAATGAACTAACCCAGGCGATCGACCCAGGTGGGTCAGCTGGACTTGCTGTGAAGTTATTAGAATGGACAGACCTAGGATGGCCGACCCATATGGGTCGTTCGAAGTCTCTCCAAACCTTCTAGAATAGACCGACCCATGGTAACTGACCCACGTGGGTTAGTCAAACTCAAATTCACGCATATGACGTCGTCTCCAGGAGGTGACCGACCCACAAAATTGACCCACGTGGGTTAGTCGGTCATAATTTTTGTCAAATCTGTGTTTTGAAAAGGGAAATTAGGATACACATATCTCATTATTTTTCACACCATACTCCAACCCTAACCCATAAAATAAGTGGCAAAAATAGAGGAGAAAAGAGGAAAAGAGGAGAAGGAAAAGCTTTAAGATTCCACCAACATTGAAGCTCCCAAGCTCCTCCCATGGCTATTTCTTCCTATTCTCTTCGTTTGCTCTTTTTAATGGATGAGTAAACTTCACTTGTATCCTAGGATGGGGTTCGACCTTAAAAATGCTCTTTGAATGCTTATAAACCTACCTCTTGTATGGAATTTGTTTTATCTCTTTCGATGCTTAATCATTGCTCTAATTTGATCAACTATTGCATTTGTGGTAACTCCCTTCAAAATTTGGTCTTAATATTGAGGTTGTGTTGATTGTCTAAATGATCATGTTTTAGGGGTGTATATAGTATGTTTTGTCAACACTTTTCATGCTCATTTCTCTATTCTAGCTAGTTTTCATCTAGTTTTGTGTTTTATTAGTGTTTTACACAATTATTTTTGAAACAGAAGGAATAACATTGCTAGAAATAAAGTAGACGAAGAGACAAACGCGTGGGCGCAAACGAATCCAAAATTGGAGCTATAACAAAGAAGATAGAGCATTTATTTCTTCTCTATCTCGGACCTCCCCAGGGACCACCCTTGTGGGGCGGTTCGAAGTTCAGGAGGCTGGAAATGCTCGTTCCAGAGGCTGAAATTCTCTCATATCCAAACCGCCCCTGTGGGGCAGTCGGGATTTTTGCCCAGAAATCAGTTTTAAAAGCAGAAAAAGAAGGAGAGAGAGGGGGATATTGAGGGCCCCGACCAGAACGACGAAAAGAGAGAAAAAAGAGAGGAAAAGAAGGAAGAAGAAGAGGAAGAAGAAGAAGGGAAAGAAAATGAAGGACTCCCTCACAATTGAAGCTCATCTTCAACCTCCCCTAGCTATTTCTTCTCCTTTCTCTCTCATGTTGCTCTAATGGAGGCTTAACCTCCCTTGTAGTTTGGGGTGGGGATTTTTGCCCCAAAATCGCTAAAACTTCATTGTTGAATCTTGAACTTGTGTTTACGCTTTATTTTAGTCCTTGTGCTTAATGATTAATAACTATTAAACTTGTCACTCATGATTTGGGGATTTGTTTACGGTTTTACCCAATTTGTTATCTATGTATTGTAATTTGTTGGTTGCTCTGAATCTGTCGATATTAGGCCTTAAGATAGATTCTAGGTTGCCGACTATTCATGCGTTACTGTGGTTTCTATCAACATGAGGTTTTCAGAGATACAACCTAAACCGTGAGGACTAAATCAATGTAATTTATCATCAGTGGTTCTGAGATAGATTTCATTGCAACTTAGGGGGAACTTGTGCTTAATGCTACTTAGAGAGGTTAACCCTAACTGGTTGTGAAGGTTAAAATTAACTAAGTAAGATTTGGCTCATCTTGGATTTAGAGGGTCATTCTATTTTTTTCCATATTTGGTTAGGACTAGTAGATCAAGGTTTGGTCGCTAGTTAAACAAGTTCCCGTTGTTCAGCTGAGAGTTCAAAGTCGACAATTGGTAGTAAAAGGGTCATGGTGCAAAGATCCATCCTGAGCTACACCTATCCTAGTTTAGTTAGATTAGTTTTATTGCTTTTGTAACACCCCAACTCCAAATACAACGATCATCGCCCTAAGTCCATCTCATTCATTAACAACGCAGCGGAAAAGTTCTACTAAATTGGTGTTACCGCCGTTAGTCACCTACGTGACTAACTAGGCCTATCTATTACAAGTCACGGTCGGACTAACCGGATATACTCGAGCATCTATACATACATCCATAAACCACATTTTAAACCGAGTATCCCATATCCAATACATTATACTAACATCTCATCCATTTACTAAACGAGTGTACATGCACAACTGGTATCAAATGTAAAAGCAACCCGAAGTACTCTACCGCTCCTACTCTCAGGTTGAGTCCTCGTCTGGCACCTACCTACAAAGTTTAAATCACAGGCCCCAAGGGGCTCAACATATTGCTGGTACAGAAAACGTGTAGCCCACAAGCTAGCAGGGTTACACACGACTACTTTGTCGTACACATGTGTTGGAGAAATATGTGACTACTTCTACAACTTAGGCAGTGTACCTATCGTTTTGCAGAATAGTGGATTTGTGGGTTGTCGTACTCTTGGGGACCTCGCTGGTGGATAACTGATAGTGTAGTAAATTGACTGAGACTTCTAGTAAACAGGTTTTATCATTTTTGGAAGAGTAAGATTAAAAGCTAACTCATAAGACAATAATAAAAACAATTAATCAAAACAAAAAAGAAACAACAATTGTAAATCTTTTTGTTTTTAAAGAAGCATCCTGGGTTGTTCTGCTCACCTATTTTATCTAATCATATCAATATAAACTTTCCCACTTTAGCAATAAACTCAGAAATCTTAATTAGTTCATTGACGGTTCTTGTACAAAACCCAGATTAACTTAAACAACAAGCCGCAATTCTTGCCCAAGTCATTATAATTTAATCGCTTAATTACCAATTCCTATTGGAGACAGATTAACCTATAGGCGAGTCACGCTTCTAGTCGTTAACCCGTTTTGACTTCCTATGTCTAGAACCTTGTCTCAGCATCGCATTTTAACAAAAGATTACAAATATCACTTTAATAATTGTACAAGAAGATTAAAGCGCATTAAGGACAAGAATCAAAATACTGCTTAGATAAATTATAGTGGAAAGTTTACATAACACAATTATATAAAATAGGCTCGCTTCCAAACCCGGGAGGCTAAGTTTATTACTCAGACATTAACAAGGATGAAAATAAAATAAAGATAGAAATAACCATTATTTTGGAGACTGCCGGAAGAGACGGGACTGCAACTCGCTCCTGCTCCAGCTGCTTTTCTTCTCTTCTTTTTATCCTGGTTCGGCTGAGTGGTGGAATGAAGAATGAAAATAAAATGGAGAAGTGGGGGATAAGAGGATGGAATGGGTCGTAGGTGTGGTTTGTATCGTGGTGTTCGATTCTGTTGTGAAGGATGGATGATATTTCTGATGAAGAAGCAGTGGGTTTATATAGAAGAAAGGAGGAGGAAGAAGACAGGGCTGGAACACGCGTGAGGAATTTAAGGAGTGCCGACGCCTGATATTGCTGATGGGGTAGATAGATGTGTTTGCAGGCGCCGCAAATGAAGAAGACAATGGGGCAGACAGCGCCGAAAGAAATCAGTCGCGTCAATTTTCTGGATCTGGGTTGCATTTAGAGGCGTGCTTGTTTGTGTCCTTGCATAAATGGGCGGACGTCTCTATATCTTGTCCGGCTTTATTTGGGCGGATGTCTCTAATGCAGCCTGTCTTCTGTCCGGCCAAATATCCACGGACAGGCCACGGACGTGCCTATTCTTGTCCGGCCATTTATCCACGGACAGGGCATGCTCTCTGTTTTCTGTCCGGCCAAATATCCACGGACAGCCATGGACATTTCTTTCTTGTCCGGCCATTTTTCATCGGACATAACATGTCCTGTTTGTGTGTCCTGCCTTTTTTTGGGCGGACATAACATGTCCTTGGTTGCTGTCCTGCCTTTTTTCCACGGACATGTGCAGATTTTGACGTGTCTGGACCAGTCTGGTTCGGTCAGGTCGATGTTTCGGACAGTGGTTCGGACGAAAATTAGTTTGCTCCTAAAATATTCGTTTCAGCTCCGATTTAAGATCCGTTTTCGCCTATGCGTTCGTCTCTTCGTCTACTTTGCTCCTAGCTTGGTTTTCCTCCTGTTTAACCAATAAATATGTAAGATAACCAATAAAACATAAACTAGAGGAAAACTAACCAAAGTGGAGAAATGAGCAAGAAAAGTGCTAATATAATATGAAATACACCCATAAATATGCTCATTTGGACACTTATCACACCTCCACACTTATCTTTTTGCTTGTCCTCAAGCCAAACCATGTACCCAAGCAAGTAGGGAATGCTCAATGTTAACAAATATTATTATGAAAAATAGGATAAGGAGGTGAACAGTACATGATCTTAAACTTTTTGAGGAGTGTGAACCATCACCTACTGGTGGCATAGGTGTGCTCAGGGTAAAAATAAAAAGTAGAGTTTCGGTGTATAATCCGGAGTGCTTCAATGTTTCTCAGTTTTGGTGACTTTGAGAACTTTTACCACGGCCAACTTCTCTCAAGAATGGGCATTGAGGAGAGAACAAAAGGAAAAATAGATTTATGCATTTGTTTCACATTTGCATAAGAGATGAGAAGATAATATGTAGGCATCAAACCTTTGTATTTAAGAACACTCAACTCTCATTTGTTAGTTACCAATGGCGTCTCGCAAGTCCCTAGTTTATTTATTATTATTTTATTTTTTGACAGATAAGCACCCTTAGCAATCTCTAAGAAAGAAGGACAGAAGGAACCCCTAAGCAATAAAAAATCCAACCATTCAGATCATTTGGCACACCGCATAAAAAATGCTCCTCAAAAGTAATCAAAGAAAAATTTGTACCATTTATCCCACAATTCATAACAGTATTTATCATAAAGAGAACAACCCACATATAAGGGTCCACGATATTGAATTTGGAAAAACGCAAGATAAGCAGAGAGATTAAGCATTTTAAGCAATGTGTCAATTAAGAGAGACTTAAGACGAGTGACTGAGAAGTGAGTCGCCAAAAACTTGTTGGAGAAATATGTGACTACTTTTATAACTTAGGCAGTGTACCTATCGTTTTGCGGAATAGTGGATTTGTGGGTTGTCGTACTCTTGGGGACCTCGCTGTGGATAACTGATAGTGTAGTAAATTGACTGAGACTTCTAGTAAACAGGTTTTATCATTTTTGGAAGAGTAAGATTAAAAGCTAACTCATAAGACAATAATAAAACAATTAATCAAAACAGAAAGAAACAACAATTGTAAATCTTTTGTTTTTAAAGAAGCATCCTGGGTTGTTTGCCTCACCTATTTTATCTAATCATATCAATATAAACTTTCCCACTTTAGCAATAAACTCAGGAATCTTAATTAGTTCATTGACCGGTTCTTGTACAATAAACCCAGATTAACTTAAACAACAAGCCGCAATTCTTGCCCAAGTCATTATAATTTAATCGCTTAATTACCAATTCCTATTGGAGACAGATTAACCCATAGGCGAGTCACGCTTCTAGTCGTTAACCCGTTTTGACTTCCTATGTCTAGAACCTTGTCTCAGCATCGCATTTTAACATAAGACTACAAATATCACTTTAATAATTGTACAAAAAGATTAAAGCGCATTAAGGACAAGAATCAAAATACTGCTTAGATAAATTATAGTGGAAAGTTTACATAACACAATTATATAAAATAGGCTCGCTTCCAAACCCGGGAGGCTAAGTTTAATACTCAGACATTAACAAGGATGAAAATAAAATAAAGATAGAAATAGCCATTATTTTGGAGACTGCCGGAGGAGACGGGACTGCGACTCGCTCCTGCTCCAGCTGCTTTTCTTCTCTTCTTTTTATCCTGGTTCTGCTGAGTGGTGGAATGAAGAATGAAAATAAAATGGAGAGTGGGGGATAAGAGGATGGAATGGGTCGTAGGTGTGGTTTGTATCGTGGTGTTCAATTTTGTTGTGAAGGATGGATGATATTTCTGATGAAGAAGCAGTGGGTTTATATAGAAGAAAGGAGGAGAAAGAAGACAGGGCTAGAATACGCGTGAGGAATTTAAGGAGTGCCGGCGTCTGATATTGCTGATGGGGTAGATAGATGTGTTTGCAGGCGCCGCAAATGAAGAAGACAATGGGGCAGACAGCGCCAAAAGAAATCAGTCGCGTCAATTTTCTGGATCTGGGTTGCATTTAGAGGCGTGCTTGTTTGTGTCCTTGCATAAATGGGCGGACGTCTCTATCTCTTGTCCAGCTTTATTTGGGCGGATGTCTCTAATGCAGCCTGTCTTCTGTCCGGCCAAATATCCCCGGACAGGCCACGGACGTGCCTTTTCTTGTCCGGCCATTTATCCACGGACAGGGCATGCTCTCTTTTTTCTGTCTGGCCAAATATCCACGGACAGCCATGGACATTTCTTTCTTGTCCGGCCATTTTTCATCGGACATAACATGTCCTTGTTTGTGTGTCCTGCCTTTTTTTGGGCGGACATAGCATGTCCTTGGTTCCTGTCCTGCCTTTTTTCCACGGACATGTGCAGATTTTGACGTGTCTGGACCAGTCTGGTTCGGTCAGGTCGATGTTTCGGACAGTGGTTTGGACGAAAATTAGTTTGCTCCTAAAATATTCGTTTCAGCTCCGATTTAAGATCCGTTTTCGCCTATGCGTTCGTCTCTTCGTCTACTTTGCTCCTAGCTTGGTTTTCCTTCTGTTTAACCAATAAATCTGTAAGATAACCAATAAAACATAAACTAGAGGAAAACTAACCAAAGTGGAGAAATAAGCAAGAAAAGTGCTAATATAATATATGAAATACACCCATAAAACATGCTCATTTGGACACTTATCACACCTCCACACTTATCTTTTTGCTTGTCCTCAAGAAAAACCATGTACCCAAGCAAGTAGGGAATGCTCAATGTTAACAAATATTATTATGAAAAATAGGATAAGAGGTGAACAGTACATGATCTTAAACTTTTTGAGAGTGTGAACCATCACCTACTGTGGCATAGGTGTGCTCAGGGTAAAAATAAAGAGTAGAGTTTCGGTGTATAATCCGGAGTGCTTCATTGCTTCTCAGTTTTGGTGACTTTGAGAACTTTTACCACGACCAATGAAATACCCCAAATTATTAATGCATGGATTAAATATTTAATCATATTAATTAAGGCCTAAACATGCCTTAAAAGTCAACTGAGAACAACAGTGGTCAACATAAAACAAGATGTTGCACCCTTTGACTGTTAAGGGTAAATAAATACCCAAATAAACTTCTAGGACCTAAAAATTTGTCCTAAGCATATTAACATACTACTAAACAATTATAACCGTTGTACAACACTCCAACACAAAGAAAAAGCATTACATGCTTCAAGGTCAAAAAGGGCAAAAAGGTGCTCTAGGAAAACTTTAAAAATCAAAGGACCTCTAAATGATATAAAATTGAATTACATGATCAAATATCATGTAAGGAACACAAAAAACCGTTGTCAAAGAAAACCAAGCCCAGAACACCTTGCGACACAAAATGTGCTAAAACTCCTTAAAGCACGTTTTTGTGTAATCGCCTTCTAAATTGGTTTTAAATGGGCTAAAAGGTTATAAATACCTTTAATATAATAAAATACCATATTATATGATATTAGGAATTTAATTCCAGAAATTTACAGATTTTTACAAATTTAATATTAAATATTAATAAAACCCTAAAGTGGGGCCCGCATGAGTCAATATTGACCAAGCATGGTCATGTTATACCCAAAATTTCAACCCCCCGGAGGAGTCTCTATAATAGGCTAGTAGCAAGGGTTCCCAGTTCGATCGGCACATTTCAGAGTACTAGGGACAGCTTAGTCATCTCCAGGGGCATTTTCGTAATTTTTCAAGGCTCCTAAGCCCCCTATAGGCTTTCTCTCTCCTCCAAATAAGGGTCAAATCAACTTGAAATGCTTTGATATTTTAACCCATGATAGAGGATGACATTTTAAGCATAATGGCGTTGGAATTTTGATTTTTCGAATTTCCAATAATTTTCTAGCAATTTCTGATTGAATCTGACGAGAAATTGAATTTAAAAATATTCCAATACCCAAAAAATTCGATCTCACTTTAGAAAAATCAGAATTATCATCCTTTACCCATGTGTGAAATTTCATAATCAAATTCCTTTTGGAAGCCCTTGAGCTAAAACGTCGGTAAATCTCGGTTTTTACCGGATTTTTCTATCAAGGAAGTCTATATAAGGAACCTTATCCCATGATCAAATCAGAACCTCAAGAACCCTAAGCAATCAGAAAACCTAGCCGTCTCATTCTCCTCACGTTTTTACACATCCAAGCACCAAAATCACATCAAAAATCTCTCGAAATCACCACCTAAACACACTTTTCAACTCCTAACACATCAACAATCATCAAACATCAACCAAACCACCTCCAAAACGTGAAGAACATCATCAACAATCAACAACCAGAAGCCCGGGTCGAACTCAATCCGGAACCGGCATCATCGGAGCCTCCGAAGAATCCCAACGTGAAGAATCATCTTGAATTCGAAGGTAAAACAGGTTACAATCCCACTTTTCTGATTCCCCACGACCTTGTTAACTCTCTGTCAAAGTTTGGGTTCAAACCAACCTGTTTACGCTTCTGTATTGACGTTTGTTTAAGCTTCTGTCCAATAACTTGTTTACCAAGTTTCGTGCTTAATTCGAGTTCAAATTGAAAACTTTCAATCACTAACGACTTGTAAATCTTTCAGGCTACACACCCATAAAATTTGAGCTCAAAACACCCTCGGGAACCTTCTGAAAACCCCTGTCCGTGGGTGGTCCGTGACCTCGGACCTATGGTCCGGGACCTCGGACGCGTTGTCCGAGACCACGGACACCCACGGACGGCGGCGGGATTTTAAAAATTCAAAACTTAGGTTTTTCTAACGATGTCCGGGCCCACGGACAGCCTGTCCGTGGCCCCGGACTTTGCAAATTTTTGTTTTCTTCAATTTCGACTTTTCTGTATATTTAGGTTAACTGGGGTCCGTGGTCTCGGACTTTTGGTCCGTGGCTACGGACGTAAGCAAAATTTGACCTAATTCTGCCTCCGAAACCCTAGTTTAGGTAGCTTTCAATTTCACTTTAATTTCTGTCAAAAAACGCTAAAAAACAAAAAAAACAGAAGCTGCGCACTTAGGTTAAAACGACTCGTAATAAGCCGTAATAAACCAAGTAGAGGAAAAACGACCTAGGAAGGGTAATGAAAGTAATTGAACCCTAATTAAGTCGAATATCAAGCCCCCGAACCCGAACTCTCCTTTCCTAATTTGATCTAGGTTAAAATTAGGTGGCGACTCATAATAGGTTCCAGTGAGCTAGCTTAGGTTTTAATAATTTTGTTATATGACATAGTTATTAATCAGGCTATAAGTGGACCTAAAACCCGTTAGATCCTAATCAACTTTAATCAACATAGGATAGGGTTTAAAATCGAGGCTCACAGACTGGCGACTCTGCTGGGGACAACTTCTTAATTTTAACTTGTTTAATTTTAAGAAAGAGGGCTTAACTCGAAAATGTTTATTTATGGCTTTATTACTTTGTTGTTTACTTTTGTGCGCACTTTAATTTTGTACCTTTGCATCATATGAGAGCGAGGGTCCACGAACCAATTTCACCCCGGGACCCGTTTGAGGGTCCCCTGTCAGGGACTCACACCTTTTAGGTGATGTGAATAAGGGGGAAAAGAGGAGGATGTCGTCTAACCACCCCCTTAATACCTGGGCTTTAGCCCCAAGCGTTTTCTGGCAGTCCTTACCTAGCCCATTGTTTGGTCAGTCAAAGACCCGGCCGTAGACGCACACCTTCAGGTGATGTAAAAAGTGGGGAAGCCCAAAGAGAATAGCGTGCAAGCCCTATTCCTTTGTGGTAACCTGGGCCCATGCCCCGAGCACCTCTCCGGATCGATCCATACCCGTTTGAAGCGTCTAGTGAGGACATGTTGAATTTGTGTGGGCCTTGCTTGCTTGTATGATCGGCCCACTACCCAGCCTAGAAATTGATAGGAACCTCTCCTACATCAACTCAGCCCAACCTGAATTGGCAGTTTTATTGTTTGCGGCCTAGAGGTCCTGTTTGGTTTAATGTGTGAGTCATTCGGGCTTCGGCCCAAAAGCTTAGACTTAGGTGATTTCTCATCTGGTCCAATTTGAATTATCCATTTTGTTCTACGCCCATCCACCTAAAGCAATCCATAAAAATCCATCAGGCTTTTCCATTTCAAGGCCCATTCTAGTCCAGGAAGACTTCTTACTCGGGTTTTGACCCACGATCCTAGACACGGGTATCATCTTCAGGCCCAGTCATAATTACTCGGCCCAAATTCCAATTCACATCCAGAACATGGTTTAGAAATCACTTCGGCCCATTGCGCTTTACTTTTAACCCAAACACATTCTGGCCCAAGCGCCCAATTCTCAGAACATTTCAGCCTAGGCACCAGTTCACAGCTCATGAATCATTCCGGCCCATGTGCCTCTCTTCCAACTCATTTCGGGCCTCAGTGCCAACCCACAATTTTCAAAACATTCCAGCTCATGTGCAGCCCAAACAAGTCTTAGCCTAAAACTTCTTTGCGGCCCAAATTTTTAGCTCGGGTCACTTTTGTTTTCCAACAGATAAGCCCAAATCTCAAAGAATGGGAGAGGGAGGAAATCCAATCAACATGGATGCCCAGTTAGCCGAAGAATTCAATGGGATGCTGAAAAAGATTGAGGCATGGAGAGGGCCAAAAGCCAGCTGGTTTTGACCACTTTCCCACTGGATTATATCCCAAGGTTGATCTCCCTCCAAGGTTGAAATTGCCAACACTTCCTCTATACAAAGGTTCCTCCGACCCACAACTTCATTTGGCAATGTTCGATAGGGAAATGTCCATCCTTTCGCTAAACGACATGCAGAAGGCCAAGGTATTTGCTCACTATCTTGATGAGACCCCTCAGCATTGGTACATAACTCAAAGGATAAATACCAAGACATACGAGGAGGTCTGTGAAGCCTTTCTGCATCATTTTGAGTACGCTAGAAGTTTTGGAGTCACCAGGGCTGATCTTGCAGGCACACGACAAACAGAAGGTGAATCAATGACCGACTTCGTCAAGCGTTGGAGGATGAAGGCAGCCGCTATGCTCACAAATATGGACGAACAGGAACAAATCCGAATGGTAATCAAAAATATGCGGAAGCAATACAGTGACGAGCTGAAATTCACATACTTTCCTAGCTTCAACATGCTGATGGGACAAGTTAATGTCCTAGAAGAAATGATTCACCAAGGGGAGTTAAAACTTGGGAACTCAAAAAACACCGGGAATGGCTCGGGGACAGCAGCCTGTATCCAGAGTGGCACCCGAAAGAGAACTAGGCAGCATGAGGTAAACACCGTTCGACAGGTAAAAGGACCAGGGCAAATCGTTGGGGCAGTGGAATCATCCCGAAAGAGCTCCCGTCGAAGAGAGTTCACAAACATCGGTCAGCCATTGAGCCAGGTTTTTGGAAGACTCCAGGAACGAAACATGCTGCAACCTCTCACCCCTCGACAAAGGGACCCCCAAAAAGGAAGGAATCTGAACCAGTATTGTCAGTATCACCAGCTTCCCGGTCATGACACCGACAACTGCAAAATTTTGAAGCAGCACATCCAAGATCTTATCAATCAAGGTTTTCAACTCCCCGAGTAGGAATCCCAGGTCAAGCACCATCAGAGAGTGCTATCTTCAAGTGTTTTCTCCGATTTCTTCTCTTTACTAGTCATTTTTATGTCTTTCCAATGTTTGTAGTAGTTAGTTTCCTTTATCATTTTCGGTAGTTTTCCTGAGTTTGTAATTTCCAACATTATTCTTTTTGTTGAATAAAACATAGTTCCGTTTTCATAATTTTTATACAAAGCATCATTCGTTTATTCGAAAAAACTTAAAAAAAGAGCACTCACGAAGTAATCGTTTTCAGACTATGCGATGGAACGGCTTGTCTCTTGTTTCTAAAAATTTGAACATGCCTAACCAAACACCACAACTCACCACATAATATCCAAACAACCCACAATGAGGTTCAAGGCCCACATCTATCAAACTGTTGTCACAAACCCCAAATCAATACTGGGGGCAATCTGAGTTTAGAATCATTGTCTTCGAATCTTTTGTTTAAACGTGTGAACTAGTCTTTGAGTGAAATTCGCGAGAGTGTCTTGAGCGGAAAAACCATGAGTGAACGAGCGTGTCATTTTTACACGACTCCGGTGAGTCCACATTCAAAGGTGAGGTAAACGGTATAACTCCGACCGAAGGAGATAATTTGTAAATTTACGCTTAGACCTGTGAAAAGTAACAAAGAACGGATATACAACTATCAGGAATGACGAAGCACCTAGGTACAGCACCACATAGCCAAAAGCTTTTAAACCCTGACATTAAACCCTAGGCACCCCCGCTGAGCCTTCCATATATCCCTTTTCGACATTATGAACTCCACAAAATAACCCAGCCAATGATGAATGTCCGACCCGGTGACCAAAGGACGCAAGGAGCCCGACTCTCAGATAACATTCTCATCAGTCCAAAGAAGCAATGCCGCTATCAGCATGACAAAGCGATCCGCAAATGGTCCCAGAGTGACACAGGATCAAAAGAGCTCACATCAAAACAGCTCTCGAAGCCCAAAACCGGGAAACACAAGAACCCCGAAGGCAAAACCAAGAAAGGATAAAACAAAAGGCAAACCCGAAGTGCCTCGAAGAAATCCAAATGACGAAAAGAGAAATAGTGTAAAGGACAACTTCAAACGTCCAGGTCCAGAAGCTCGAAAACAACGTCAACATGAAGCAGCCAGACGGCTTCAAGACAAGGAAGATGAATCCGAGAGAAGACGCAAGTTGCAGCTTTGGTCACCCATTCAAGCTCCACATACCTCAAATATCCCTCCATGATCCCGTCGTCTTTCATCACACCCTGTGGCCACGTTATAAGCCTCGAAGACTTCCGACTTGGTAGTTGTGTATCCAATCACGTGAAAGTAACAGATCGAATGCGTAAATTCATCAAATATCAAATTCAATGGTCTAGAAGTTGTGACCGTAAGTGAGAAACGAGTGTAAACGCCAAACACGTCGAGTGTAGGTTAGGAAGCACCAAATCAGAACATAAGCCTTGACCCTGTGAGGACAAGACTCATTCGCACGTTTGATCAAAGAAAATACTGGGGGCAATCGATCGGAACGATCAATTGCCATGAACTCTAGCTCATATTGTCTTAAGGGAAAAATACTGGGGGCAATTGTTGGCTCCAACAATTGCCATGATAACACCAATTGAAACCCAAAGCTTGAGCACCTCCATCCCACCACAGGCACATAAGCCCTTACCTCCACACCAAACACCTCGGGCCCACACAAGCCCTTACCCCCACACAAATTCTACTTCACCACACAGGCTCACGTAAGCCCTTACCTTCACATCATACACCACAGGCACACATATGCCCTGATCACCACTCAAAAGATCTCTGCATCAAACACCACACCCCACCGGTAGCATGTTCATCTCCTAGGAGATAAATTACAAGTCTGAAATCTTTAGTCAGGAAATGATAACTTCACTTTCTTTTTCAATAAATAGAATTTTCCTCAAACACTGCCATGTTTGGCACCTTCATCAGCAATTTCTTGTCTTGAACAATTCTTCTTCAAACATCGCCATGTTTGGTATTCCTAGCAATTTCTTGCTTTCAACAAATCTGCATCATCGCCATGTTTGGCATATTCCTAGCAATTTCTTGCTTTCAACAATCTACATCATCGCCATGTTTGGCATATTTCTTGCTTTCAACAAACCTACATCATCGCCATGTTTGGCATATTCCTAGCAATTTCTTGCTTTCAACAAATCTGCATCATCGCCATGTTTGGCATATTTCTTGCTTTCAACAAACCTACATCATCGCCATGTTTGGCATATTCTAGCAATTTCTTGCTTTCAACAAACCTACATCATCGCCATGTTTGGCATATTCCTAGCAATTTCTTGCTTTCAACCAACCTACATCATCGCCATGTTTGGCATGTTCCTAGCAATTTCTTGCTTTCGACAAATTAGCATATCACCCATAGCATCATCACCTTTTATACTTCAGGTTCCCGACACCTTATAATGCTCGGCGTACCCCATTCAATTCAGGTTCCCGACACCTTATAATGCTCGGTGTATCCCATTCGAATTCAGGTTCCCGACACCTTATAATGCTCGGCGTATTCCAGGTTCCCGACACCTTATAATGCTCGGCGTATTCCAGGTTCCCGACACCTTATAATGCTCGGCGTCCAGGTTCCCGACACCTTATAATGCTCGGCGTACTCCAGGTTCCCGACACCTTATAATGCTCGGCGTACTCAGGTTCCCGACACCTTATAATGCTCGGTGATTCCATTCATCTTTCAGGTAGTCGACGCCTTAGAATAGCTTGACATCATTTTCATCACTTTAGGTAGTCAACGCCTTAGAATAGCTTGACATCATATCCTTAGGTAGTCACGCCTTAGAATAGCGACACATATCATCTTTAGGTAGTCAACGCCTTAGAATAGCTTGACATCATTTTCATCACTTTAGGTAGTCAGCGCCTTAGAATAGCTCGACAGCATATCATCACTTTAGGTAGTCAGCAATAGCTCGACAACATTCATCATTTTAGGTAGTCAACGCCTTAGAATAGCTTGACATCATATCATCCTTATAGGTAGTCAACGCCTTAGAATAGCTTGACATCATATCATCCTTATAGGTAGTCGACGCCTTAGAATAGTCTGACATTACTTCATCATTACCTTTAGGTGGTCGACGCCTTAGAACCACTCGACACCCTTCCACTTTACTCATAGGTAGTCAGCGCCTTAGAATAGCTCGACACAACTTGTCGGATTTCAGTTGCACGAGGGGCCTTTTAAGATCCAAAATTTTGGGGTATCACTCAAGCATCAACTAGCCTTTTCATTTCCACTACAAAGTCTAGTTGACGGGGGGCAATCTGTTATACCCAAAATTTCAACCCCCCGGAGGAGAGTCTCTACTAATAGGCTAGTAGCAAGGGTTCCCAGTTCGATCGGCACATTTCAGAGTACTAGAGACAGCTTAGTCATCTCCAGGGGCATTTTCGTAATTTTTCAAGGCTCCTAAGCCCCCTATAGGCTTTCTCTCTCCTCCAAATAAGGGTCAAATCAACTTGAAATGCTTTGATATTTTAACCCATGATAGAGGATGACATTTTAAGCATAATGGCGTTGGAATTTTGATTTTTTGAATTTCCAATAATTTTCTAGCAATTTCTGATTGAATCTGACGAGAAATTGAATTTAAAAATATTCCAATACCCAAAAAATTCGATCTCACTTTAGAAAAATCAGAATTATCATCCTTTACCCATGTGTGAAATTTCATAATCAAATTCCTTTTGGAAGCCCTTGAGCTAAAACGTCGGTAAATCTCGGTTTTTACCGGATTTTTCTATCTTTAAGGAAGTCTATATAAGGAACCTTATCCCATGATCAAATCAGAACCTCAAGAACCCTAAGCAATCAGAAAACCTAGCCGTCTCATTCTCCTCACGTTTTTACACATCCAAGCACCAAAATCACATCAAAAATCTCTCGAAATCACCACCTAAACACACTTTTCAACTCCTAACACATCAACAATCATCAAACATCAACCAAACCACCTCCAAAACGTGAAGAACATCATCAACAATCAACAACCAGAAGCCCGGGTCGAACTCGATCCGGAACCGGCATCATCGGAGCCTCCGAAGAATCCCAACGTGAAGAATCATCTTGAATTCGAAGGTAAAACAGGT
>JAIOTZ010000169.1:0-79250 GCA_023374045.1 Limonium bicolor | reverse complement strand
TGCACACACTCACAATTACCACAAAAACGCTAAAAGCATTGCATTAAAAGCACAGGGACACCATCGCCACTTCTAAATAGATAAACAAAAATAAACCAGAAAACAAAAACAAAACAAAAACAAAACATAAAGTTAACCACTGGGTTGCCTCCCAGCAAGCTGCCTATCTTTATAGTCTTTGGCTAGACTCTCGCTGTAACACCCCTACTACGCACATAACACTACTTGAAATCGCAGCGGAACTTAAACAACTAAACAGTAACTTAACGAATGGTGCTACAACGCCGTCAACCACCCACGTGGTTAACAAGGCTGAATAAATGCAGAGTGGATTTATCGTGAGTGAATAGTGCTGGTGAAATTGATAAAAGAAAGAAATTAATACTCAAAATATCCGTCGGGCTGTAAATAAAACCCGGTCGCAGTAGTATAGAAGACAGAAGCGGCCGGGGTCAAACCGTGGGACTTATAGCGAGATAAAATAGTTCCTAAGCTTGTCACATAAGGGGGGAAGTTAATTGACTTGTTTTAGAGAAAATAATAAGCAGATTAGAAAACTGAGTGCAGATGAATTAAATAGAACTCCGGGATCAGGTTTTATATAATCTGATTAATTATGATCTCTACCGGTTTAAGATATTAGTTTGGCAAAATTCCTGTTATTATCCTAAGGACTAAGTCATAGACCCTTAAGAACTCGTTTACCAGAAAATGCTCGGTCTAATCAAGGTTCGAGCAATACTATGTAAACGGACGTTAAATTCGAGGAATTATAATTGCATCTGAAAATACTAACCTATTAAATCATAATAAGCTTTCTCCAGATTTACGGCTTAAATAACCTGTCTATTTATCACCTGGTCTGATCAAAATAGAGTTAGGAAAGCATTTTAATAAATTCATGTAATTTATTAAAATGGTGAGAGAAAACCTTTAAGCGTAACAAACTGTATTTATTTTAACCGGTAGAAATATTGATTACATAATTAAACAAACCATAATTTAAACCCTTGCCCGGAGCAAATCCTCCTTAGCCAGACATATTAACTGGTAATAAGTCAGACAGAGGTTGGACGTAATAATAACACGGAGACATGAATAGTGAATGGAGAAATGAAGAGATCGAAGAGTGGAACATGTACGTAGGTTATTGTAAGTGGAATGAGTGAATTGGTGAGGTTTGAGATCTGTGGACTGAATGGTGCGTGGTGATGTACGAGAGTATTTTACTGGAAGAGAATGAGATGAGATGAGCGTGAGTGATTTTCTGGTTTTCTCCATGCACTCGTACAAGGTTGCAGGGAATGGGTATTTATAGAAGAAATGAAGAGGTAGTCTTCCGTAGATATTTGCAGTTGATTGCTTGGTTGATTGCTTCATTTATTGCAGGGGACAGAGCCGAAATGCGTGAGCGAATTAAGGTAGGCGGTGCTCGGAGTAGATAGATAAGGCGATTCAAGTTGCAGACGACGACGGCGCGAAGAAGAAAACTAGTCGCGGCGTTGATTTTAGTCACGACCGCCTGGTGTCCGCCTTGTAACAGGCGGTTGCCTTATGTATGTCCGCCCCATATTAGGCGGTTAGTGTGTGTCGAGTCCGCCGAAGAACAGGCGGTTCTTCATGTTGTGTCCGCCACATAACAGGCGGTGGCTATGTGTGCTGTCCGCCCCATATCAGGCGGTTGTGCCTTACTCTTGTCCGCCTCTTTATGGGCGGTTGCAAGTGTGAGTGTCCGCCCCATTTTGGGCGGTTGCACTTGTCTCTTGTCCGCCTGTTTTCACGACGTACAAGCTTATTTCTTCTACGAATTTTGACCGGCTCTAGATTCTTCGTTTGGACTCCGTTTTCTGAGCCGTTTGCGTCTATGCGTTCGTCTCTTCGTCTACTTTACTCCCAGCTTGGTTTTCCTCATGTTAAAGCAATAAATTTGTGAGATAAATAATAAAACATAAACTAGAGGAAAACTAACCGAAGTGGAGAAATGAGCAACAAAAGTGCTAATAATATATATGAAATACACCTATAAAACATGCTCATTTGGACACTTATCACACCCCCACACTTAACTTTTTGCTTGTCCTCAAGCAAAACCATGTACCTAAGCAAGAAGGAAATGCTCAATACTAACAAATATTATTATGAAGGGTAGGATAAAGAGGTGAACAAATCATGATCTTTTAAACTTATTGAGGAGTGTGAAAAATTATCTGCTGGTGGCATAGGTGTGCTCAGGGTAAAAACAAAATATAGAGTTTCGGGGTATGATCTAAGGTACTTCAATGTTTCTTTTGTTTAGGCGACTCCGAGAACTTTTACCATGGCCAACTTCTCTCAAGAATGGGAATTGAGGAGAAAACAAAAGGAAAAATAGATTTATGCATTTGTTTCACTTTTGCATAAGGGATGAGAAAATGTAGGCATAATGCCTTTGTATTCAAGAACACTCAACTCTCTTTTGTTGGTTACCAATGGTGTCTCGAAAGTCCCTTATTATTTTTGTATTCTTCTTTTTTTTTTAACAGAGAAGTACCCCTTAGCAATCCCTAAGAGAGAAGATAGAAAGAAACCCTGAGCAATAAAATCCAACCATTTGCAGATTAATTTGGTCACACCACATAAGACTTATGTTATAAACTAGCTTAATTAATTCACTATTCATCAAAAACAAGGCACATTGTTGTGAAATTTTTGATTTCCCATTGATATAGACCTCCAAATGTGATACTATATAGTACACATATTAATTAAAGAGTAATGATGGACATTTAGCCATTCAAAACTCATTTACAAGACAATTTTTCAAAAACGTGCTTAAGACTCCTTAAAGCACATTTTGTGTTTTAACTAGTTTTCAAGCTTGGTTTTCTTTGGTAATTGACTTAAAATGACCATTAGGATATTACTAAGGTCTTAGAACAATATTTGGGTACTCTCCCATGTCTCTCCAAGCTTAGAGCACGTTTTGCTTAAACTGCTCTTTTGGTGTTTCCTTATATTTTCTTTGATTAGAAATGTTTCTTAATGTTTCTAAGGCATTATTTAGCCTCCTTATATCTTAGTTTATCATTTAAACACCATATCTAAGTTTGGGGTATTTCAATCTACCCCCCTTAAAAGAACTTTGTCCTCAAAGTTCACACATGTGCTTAACCATTCACGGTACACATTCTCTTAATCTTAATACCACATCTTATATTCACATTCATACATCTCAAGACTCAAAGGTCAATCTCAAATACAATACATGAGTATCATACATAACTCAAACTTACACCGAAGTGTAGCAACTTACACAAATCCACATCTTAAACAACCAAACAAACGACAAACATGATCGTTTCCTAACTCAAAAGCGAGGAAGCTCTACCCCCTTAAAAAGGGGTACGCCCCGTACCCTATACAGACGATCTAGTCAGTAAATAAAGAAGGGTACTTCGCCCTCATCTTATCCTCTAATTCCCACGTGGCCTCTTCGACATCCTGGTTAGACCAGAGAACCTTCACCAGTCGCACTGACTTGTGGCGAGTGTCCCTAGTCTTACTGTCCAAGATTCTCTGAGGAGTCTCCACGGATCTCATATTTGGTTCTAAAGTCAACCTCTCAGGTTCTAACACATGGGAGGGGTGGTGCATGTATTTCTTAGCTGTGAAACATGAAAAACATCATGCACTTTACCCAGCTCAGCAGGTAAATTCAACCTGTAAGCAACCGGGCCCACCCGCTCCGTAATCTCATAAGGACCAACAAATTTCGGGCTTAACTTGCCCTTCTGCCCAAACCTGAATACACCCTTCATCGGTGATACTCGCAGAAATACCCGGTCGCCCACTGCGAACTCCAGGTCCGTCGTCGAACATCAGCATACGACTTCTGCCTATCTTGAGCAGCTTTCATGTTCTCCCTGATTTGCTGAACTTCAGCCTTAACTTGTTCTAAGTACTCTGGTCCTATAATGACCGTCTCACTCGACTCATCCCAGCAGAGCGGTGTACGACATGGTCTACCGTACAACGCTTGAAAAGGTGCCATCTTGATCGAAGCGTGATAGCTGTTGTTGTATGAAAACTCGATCAGATGCAATCTGTCAATCCAACTGCCCTGGAAGTCTAAGGCACATGCTCTCAGCATGTCCTCGAGTGTCTGAATAGTACGCTCAGTCTGACCATCTGGAGGATGGAACGCGGTACTCAGTTTGAGTTCTGTACCCAACGCTTCTCTGGTAGCTCTCCAGTACCTCGAAAGGAATCTGGTATCTCTATCTGACACTATGGTCTTTGGTATGCCGTGATGTCTCATGATTTCTTTCTCAAATAACTCAGCTAATTTGGTCACCTTCCAAGTATCCTTCATCGGTATGAATCGGGCTACTTTGGTAAGGCGATCCACCACCACCCATATCATGTTGAGACCTCCCCTAGCAGGTGGAAGCCCAACTACGAAGTCCATGGAGATATCATGGAACTTCCACTCCGGAACTGGCATCGACTGTACCATTCCGCCCGGTCGTCTGTGCTCGAATTTCACCTTCTGGCATGTGAGACACCTCAAGAAACTCGGTAACATCTGTCTTCATCCCCGACCACCAGAAGTATCTCTTCATGTCTTTATACATTTTAGAGGCTCCCGGATGGATGGAAACTGAAGAACAGTGTGATTCTCTAAGTATACGGTCTTTCAGATCCGTGTTACCTCGTGGTATGCATAATCGGCCCTTAAGTCTGATCAGATCATCATATGAAGTCTGAAGTCGTATTTCTGACTCTCAAAGGTACCATCTGTCAGCTTCTGTCTGACCTCTCTCATATACTCATCAGTCCTCTGAGCCTCTCGCACCTCATCAACCAAGCCGGAGAAAGAAACTAGCGAATGGAGTGAGTGTGCTCGACGGCTCAGGGCATCTGCTACAACATTGGCCTTCCCTTCTTTGTATTGGAGGTCAATGTCATAGTCTTTCAGAAATTCTAACCATCTCCTCTGTCGAAGATTTAACTCCTTCTGAGTGAATATGTATTTCAAACTCTTGTGATCGGTGTAGATCGTGACACTAACCCCATATAAGTAGTGGCGCCATATCTTCAAAGCGAAGACTACAGCTCCCAGCTCTAAATCATGTGTGGGGTAGTTCTCCTCATGTTTCTTCAACTGGCGTGAGGCATATGCCACCACCTTGCCATGTTGCATGAGCACGCAACCCAGCCCTCTGCCGGATGCATCACAATAAACCTCAAAGCCCTCTGTACCGTCTGGAATAGTCAGTACCGGTGCAGTGGTCAGTGAGTCCTTCAAGCGCTGAAATGATCTCTCACAGTCGACTGTCCATAGAAATGGTGCATCTTTCTTCATCAGACTGGTCATCGGCTTCGCGACCTTGCTGAAATCTCTAACAAACCTCCTGTAGTAACCTGCCAGACCGAGAAAGCTCCGGATGTCGGTAATCGTCTTCGGCCTTGGCCAGGTACGTACGGCATCAATCTTTGCTGGATCCACTACGATCCCAGCATCTGAGATGAGATGACCTAGGAAAGAGACCTGGTCAAGCCAAAACTCACACTTGGAGAACTTAGCATATAGCTGGTTCTCCCTTAATATTTCCAACACCCTCCTCAAATGTTCCTCATGCTCAACCTTAGACTTTGAATATATCAGAATATCATCAATAAAAACCACAACCGACTTGTCCAGCTGCTCCCGGAACAAGCGGTTCATCAGATCCATAAACTTCGCTGGCGTTCGACAAACCGAACGGCATCACTGTAAACTCATAGTGGCCGTATCGTGTCCGGAATGCCGTC
The DNA here is from genome assembly GCA_023374045.1 of Limonium bicolor. Lineage (NCBI taxonomy): Eukaryota > Viridiplantae > Streptophyta > Magnoliopsida > Caryophyllales > Plumbaginaceae > Limonium > Limonium bicolor. The sequence goes on along the minus strand of JAIOTZ010000169.1, from coordinate 73,457 downwards.
TTCTCAATATCTCCCTCCTTAATGGCTATCTGATGATACCCCGATCTGAGATCAATCTTGGAAAACACAGATGCTCCCTTCAACTGATCGAACAGATCGTCAATGCGGGGTAGTGGGTACTTATTCTTCACTGTCACTGCATTCAGCTCTCTGTAGTCGATGCAGAGGCGGAGACTACCATCCTTCTTCTTCACGAAGAGGACTGGCGCTCCCCATGGTGACACACTTGGTCTAATGAATCCCTTATCCAACAAATCTTTCAGTTGTTCTTTTAACTCAGTCATTTCTGCCGGAGCCATACGGTATGGTGCTTTGGCTATCGGTCCGGTACCAGGTAGCAGCTCAATGGTGAACTCTACCTCCCGAGTGGGTGGCATGCCGGGCAGTTCCCGTGGAAATAAGTCGGGGAACTCCGACACTACCGGTAAGTCGGGGTCGAACTCAGGGTCTCTCTCTATGTCCTGTACATAGCAGAGGTATACTTCTTCCTTTCTCCTTAATTCTCTGTGCATTGCCATGGCGGTGATGATCTTAGTCGAAGGCTCCCTGGGCCTCTGGCGGTATGATATTGTTACCCCAGACGGACTCCTGAGCAGCAATCTATGCTCGGCGCAGAGGATACGTCCCTTGTGCCGCTCCAACCAGTTCATCCCGAAGATAACATCAAATCCTAGCTTACTGAACTCAATGAAACTGACTGGGAAGTCTTCCCCCTTAATTCTGATGGTGGCTCCTCGGTAGTAACGAGTGCAACGAACCTTCTCCTTAGACGGGAGCGTAACCGTGAAGTCGGGTAGCTCCTCAGCGTCTAGCCCCAACCTGCTCGCAAATGATGCAGAGACAAAGGTATGCGAGGCCCCTGAGTCGAAGAGAACTGATGCCTCAATCCCATTGATCGGAAAGGTGCCGGTGAGGATAGTACCGCTGGCGTCGGCCTGTGCCTCTGTGAGTATGCTTAGTGCACCTTCCGTACCGAGTCCATGACCTAATTGTGTTCACAAGCTCCATGAGTATTGATGGTATAACAAGAGTCGTAACAATTTATATGAACAACACTGTTATTTTATTTATGACCATCCTGTTTACAACATGTGCTTCAATCTTACATCTCATTTCTCATCTCATTCTAACATTACATGGCTAATATTGTCTAAAGGTTAGGTTTAATCTTCCTGGTCTCATATGCGTCGCATTGATTACTGCTGACGGTGCTGTATTCAGCTTGATTCTCTTAATCCCATGGTATAACATCCTTGATTCTCCTCCCAAAATTAATACATCACCTGACTTAAGTACTATCTTATCTGCACGGTCCGCACGCTTCTGCTCGCCGTATAAAAACTCCGCATCATCTCCAATGGACCAAGACACTACGGGTATCCCTCTTTCGAGAGACTCCGTTGTCTCGTCCTTATCCTGGTGTAGTCCCAGTTTCCCATTTTTTTCGTAGAAGTTTACAATACAAATGTCCGCTTGTATGTCTGGAATCGGTTCAGCCCCAACTGCTGAGCGATTTCCACGACTTGTGTAATAACTGGATGGAACTCTTCGGGTATTCCCGGTGGTGAGACTCCATCTTGCTCCCTCATGGTTTGGTAATTTTGGCATACGGATTCCAATCCTTGCCCAAGCTCATCATCTTTAATTTCATCCTTGCTCCCCCTGGGTACTCCGGTGTGTAAAAACCTCCCGGTCCCATTCCTAGTTGATTGCATCTCCTGATGATGGCTATTTGTGCGTCGGGTGTCAGGTATCCCCTTAATAAAATCATACCTGGGCGGATAACCTGACATTGTTCGGTTGGAAAGTCATGGTTTCGATGTCGGTGTGCTCCGGGTTAGATGTAGATGGTATGGGTAGCAGATGTTGAATCTTCCTAAAGTGGTAGTAGGTTATGTCTTACTTAGGTTCTAATCTCATCTTATTCTTACTTAACTCATATATTTCACCAAACATGCATGATAATGCGGTAAGCAGGTAGTTTTATTACTAAATGGTTATAGTGGTACCTGGCCTCGATGAGGGCTCAGGCTCATCGTCCCGGTCCACCATGTGTAGAGTGGGCCCCGTCTTCTGGGTCGCCCTTGGGTTCTTGTCTGCAGCTGGTTGCCCCCTCCTCTGACCGTCAGATCCAGATCCCTGATCAGCTTGGCCTTAACCTTAAAACTGGGTCTGTAATTCTTACTCTCCGGATTCCCGTAGCACTCATATGCTCGGTGTCCAAGTACTCCGCAAAAGTTACACTCCACTTTTTCCCTTTACAGTCGAGCCCGGGGTGGTCCTTGTGACACCACCTACAGATGAAGCGTCGCTGGTATCCACCACCGGCTCCTTTCTCAGTCTCAGATCCTGATCATTCACAATGTCAATATTCACATCCCAAATGGTTACTAGTTGTTTCTTAACTTATTAATACCAATTCCTTACCCTTTGGCGCCTTAGAGCGCAGGGGTGTAGCTGCATAAGCATACGTCAGCTTCAATGGCTCTTCCGGAGCCTTCTCCTTTCCCTCCTTCCCCTTCGGGTTCTGATTTTTCTGGGCTTGAGGCTGGTACTTTTGTTTCTTGTACCCTCCTTGCCCTTGACTCTCTGAGCTCTTCCCAGCACTCTTCCGCTTTGCATTCTCCTCGTCCCTCAGCTGGACGGTAATCTCAACCTTAGCAGCGGCATGATAGCACTCCTGCTTTTCCATAGTATTAGTCACACTTATCTCTCATAATCTAAATCTTATTCACCACTTACTCAAATTTCAATCATTCTTATTACCTGCAAGGTAGTGTAACTCGTCGGCCCCATGCCGTAGCGGAGTCGATGGCTAAGCCCGCCATAGAAGCGGTCCACCAAGATCTGGTCAGAATACCCTAGACCCGGCAGAAGACGGAGCAAGGCAGTGAACTCTGAGTAATACTCGTCCACTGTCATCTTGTCCGACTGCTTAAGCGCATCTAACTGCAAGCGCTTCTTCGTCTGGACATGGGCGGGGTAGTACTTTGCCCGTAGCAAGGCGGTGTACTGCTCCCAGCCGAACTCTGGGTTGGCCACATGCTCGGCCCTCACCAGCTTCCACCAATCGCCCGCCGCCCCCTTCAGGTAGAAAGCAGCTAAGCGCACCTTGATCCCAGCAGGGACATCAAGGGTCTCGAAGGCGGTCTCCAGCTCGGAGATGTACGCCTCAAGCTTGGCGGGATCGGTCTCCCCCTTGAAGTGAGCGGGTCGAAGATCTGACAGACTCTTCACCCAGTTTGGTTCCCTAGGTTGTGGCGGTGGAGGTGGTGCACCCACACCAGGCTGATAGCCCATGTGCCCTAAAGCGGCAGCTACGATCTCTGCGATCGTCTGCCCTCCAGGTATCCCTGGAATATCCTCACCCCGGCCGCGACCTCGGCCTCCTCTAGGGCGTCCTGCCATCTGAACAAGCATAACTTACATTAGATTCGTACTCACCATTGTTTTGGTTAGTAAATTTATAACGTCCGTAGACGGTAAAGACAATCCACACTTATTAGTGGTCATCTGACTCTACTCACTCTAACTTCTCACACCCTTAACCCAATACTTACTTCCTTAACTTATATCCTAACTCGGTGGTTACTTATATCCGGTATTTTCTTGATCAGCGTAACTACGCTCTGATACCACTTTTTGTAACACCCCATCCAAAGCCTATCGTGGTTATCGCAATCTGAACACTTAATCGAATACGTCGCAGCGGAAATAAACAACACTTGGACCTTGCCACGGTCTGATCGTTAGAATATACCGACTTAAATACTTACAATACTTATCCAAAAATACTTATCCAACTTAAACATCAACATTCATAATACCACAACCAACCGAGTACTAGTATCTCAAACGTAACCTCAACTTACAACAGTTTAATATAAACAGTCGGGTGCACAGGCGCAACCCGAACTCAAAACAAAAGTCCCAACCTAAGTCTAACCGCTCCTACTCTCGTAGTGCGTCCTCATCGGCCTCTTACCTGCAAGTGTAAAAATAGCCCCCGAGGGGGTCAGCACGAATGCTGGTACACCCTCTCATGGCCCCCAAGCAAACGGGGCTACGACGACTAATTGTCGATAGCACGGGAGTTGATTAACATGATAAGCATAAATAGCGCAATAAGCTTAATATGAAGCACAACAAACCAACAACCACAATGAACATAATTAGCTCATAAGCAAACGAACGACTCAAGGCGTTCCCTTAATAAGTGAGTTAGTTCTTAACCCCTTAGATCCACAATCTCCTTAACCTTATACTTGCCAACCGCTCCACTATTAGATTGGTTAGCCCTTAGTTTTGCTTATCTTTGTAGGGCTTGGTTAACCCTAGCCGGTAGCAGTGCACTATCCGACGATAAGCTACCTTTCTTAATTTATTGGGGATGTAGGCTTGATCCCCCCACGCCATCCTTAATGTGCCTCCCACCTCAAACAGTAGCCCGGGTGGTCGGGTCGATTTGTTGACCCTAGGCGACGAGTCTAATGACCAGTCTTATTTGGAAGTCGGATCTGATTCAGATACCGACCTCCCCCATTACACATGTGCCGGTACCATTCCGGATTCCTCACTCCCACCCCAAGTTATGGTTAGTGAAAGCCTTAATTACCAAGTGTTAGTTAAACCTTGACGGGTAAAACCAACAATCACCGATACTTAGTTCTTAACCTTACTCAGTAAGTACTAAACTTGGTTAGTAGCAATCTCAAGTCTCGCGGGTTAGTGTAAATATAAAACAATCACAACGAGAACAATATAACCGGTTGCATGCTTTATCTTGTTTTAGTCATAGCAAATAAACAGATAGCACACAAGCCGAGGGACACCTCGTTAGCAAGCAGGTCACAAAAGGATTGTACCATTCACCGTCGATCGTTGTTTGTTTAACCTTCTTCGGGGTCCCAATTCACAAACCTAAAACATTCATTCATTTTTAGGTTATTAGTTATTTGCACCTTACTTAACTCACTTAGTCCCTAAGGACTTCCACTCAATAACCTCTCAAGTCTTTATCACTTGGTCTTACAAACTTAACTTTAAACATTAAACTTATACTTAATCTTTAACTTAATTCCTTAAGTTCTTAGGGTCCCAATCATTACTACCCTACCAAGGGCATACCTCATTACCCATTACCATTCTTAGAATTTGAAATTTCTTTTTTTTTTAATTTTTAGGCTCGACCGGACTTACCGACCGGACTTGCCAAGTCCGGTCCATTCCAGTACCCTTTTACCGTTGGAAAATTCACTCCGACCGGACTTACATGTCCGGTCCTATGTCCGGTCGATTCCAGAGACTTATAACCGTACAAAATTCATGCCGACCGGACTTGGCAAGTCCGGTCCCATGTCCGGTCCATTCCAGAAACATTTTCCTCACAAAACACAAGCCCGACCGGACTTGTAGGTCCGGTCCCCAAGTCCGGTCGATTCCAGAAACATTTTCCGGTAGTGTATCAGAGCCCGACCGACCTTGCAAGTCCGGTCCTAAGGTCGGTCGGCTCCAAAAACTTGTTTCTAAATTCTTTTTCAACTCCAAACTTCTCCTCATATATCCTAGTATGTTATAACCTCATTTGGGCACCTCAAATACACCTTAAGCCCTCCTTAAAATACCTTAAATCATCCACCAAAATCCATCTTAGTCATTATGCATTTTCCTTGTAATGATGCTAACACTTGTAATGCTTTCCTCTAGGTTTCTAGGTGGTGGTTCATACCTAGTGTAACCACTATGCCAAATGTTTTCTTCACCACTATAACATCATCTCCCAAGCATCTCTCTCTATCTAAAACTCTTTTAAACATTTACTTAGAGTTCCTTAACAAGTCTAAACTTCCATCATCATCACATTATTTCCTTCCTAGTTGTGCATCAACATTTGCCTAAGTCCTAAACACTCGAATACATTCTCTTGATTCCTAAATCTTCCATGGTGATACCTAAGTCATCATAAGTCATTAAAACACCTTAACTTCACCCTTTTTCATCAAGACAACCCATAGAACACTCCTAGTACTTCCTTAGTCATTAAATTCCCTTAGGATATCTTAAACACTTAAACTCTCCTTTAAATTTTGCCATGGGTTCTCTAGTATATAGTACTTCCTAACACATGGTTTTTCTCCATCAAACAACCAATACCACACAAATTCTCATCACAACACCTTAACACCCAATTTACACTAAAACTTCACCACATCATCATATAATGCTTAAACTTAAAATGCTTGGCACTTAGGCCCTTAAATGACAATAATCTTAACCACTGAATTTCCACATATATATGCCTTCAACCTGCGAATACACTCAACAAGGCTCCCATTGAAATAAAATGCTTCTTGTACTTCACCTTTATATTCTTAAACTATCTCTTTTCTCATTTGCTCCTTAGTCACAAGTTCACAAGAATAGTCATTGTTTTTCCTAGGTTTTATAGCACCTTCCCAATATAAACTCTACACTAAACTCATCATATACCCACATCTCATTCCCTTTAACAACAAAACACCTTAAGGTAAGTAATTTACCTTGTTTTCTCACAAGCTTAAAAGCTTTTCTCCTTAGGTTTTCTTTGTTCAATCTCGGTCACCAATGTGATTCTCCTTGCCAATGTTCTAACCAATATCCAATGACTCCAATGAGTACTAGATAACACATTAACCCTAAGGGACAAACCCTAGGTTTAAAAATATGTTTTAAGGTATTAATGTGATTGTTTTACCTTGGTTTCTCAAGACAAACTTGGATGTAAAGCAAGAAGGACCTCCTCTCTCCTTTGAAGAGTAGAAACAAGCTAGAACAAGGCATAAACATGGAGTTCCATGAGTATATATTTTCGGTTATGTGAAGAAAATGGTGGAAACCTAGATTTTCTTACACTTTCTTTACCTTAAGAGAATGGAGATGCCAATGGAGTCTCCAAACTTGAATTTCCTCCTCTAATGGTGGTTTGACTTGGCACCAAAATGAAACTCTTGAAGTTTTGAAAAGATAGAAAGGAGGAGCTTGAGCTAACTAAGAAGAATATGTATTTTGTTTTGGATTTGGAGCTAACATGAGCAAGATGTGTGCAAGAGAAGGTGGAGCTAGCATGGAGAGGAGCTTCACGTTAATGGAGAAGAGAAAGAGAGCAAGAAATCGTGTGAGACAAGGAAGAATGAAGAAGTGAGGAGAGAGGTAAGCAAAATGTGATATTTATCTTAAAAGGTGAATAGTACTTTAGGCTTTATAACTTACTTATTTTGCTTTCTCTTTACTAGCTAGATAAGTGTGGTGAGTCACACTTAAAAAACCGGCCCCCTTTTGTGAATGAGGGTAGTTTAGTCTTTGTTGACCAAATGTCTCACTTATATAGACTTATGTTATAAACTAGCTTAATTAATTCACTATTCATCAAAACACACATTGTTGTGAAATTTTTGATTTCCCATTGATATAGACCTCCAAATGTGATACTATATAGTACACATATTAATTAAAGAGTAATGATGGACATTTAGCCATTCAAAACTCATTTACAAGACAATTTTTCAAAAACGTGCTTTAAGACTCCTTAAAGCACATTTTGTGTTTTAACTTGTTTTCAAGCTTGGTTTTCTTTGGTAATTGACTTAAAATGACCATTAGGATATTACTAAGGTCTTAGAACAATATTTGGGTACGCTCCCATGTCTCTCCAAGCTTAGAGCACGTTTTGCTTAAACTGCTCTTTTGGTGTTTTCTTATATTTTCTTTGATTAGAAATGTTTCTTAATGTTTCTAAGGCATTATTTAGCCTCCTTATATCTTAGTTTATCATTTAAACACCATATCCAAGTTTGGGGTATTTCATTATCTCACGTGAAATACCACAATCCCAATTTACCAAAACATTGGTAGAGTTCCTCAGTATCACTAGTAGAAAAATGGCCATTTTCGGCCCCCCATTTTCGGCGGTTTTTACAACCGACTGGGGAATGGGCTGGAGACTTCACTACTGAGCTGGGCATCATAGTGCGAGAGTATTGTGATATCACTCTCTCCTGGCCTCAGGTTGACGAAGGATTGAAGAAGCAGATGTTTGAGATCGTACAGGTAAATAAACAATAGTTGTAGTATTTATTGATACGATTTATAAGTATGCATAACTAACATCCTTTTCATTTATGATGATATGCAGAAATGATATCGAATACCTACAGAAACCGAGTACTACACCATGGTAAAATCGATGATGCGCAAAAAATTTTCAGATCATAAGGATGATCTGGTCAAATGGTTCATCACCAAGAAGCTTAAGCGGCCTGACGGCGACACACGCCAGCCTTGGGAGATCTACACAGCAATAACCCAAGAGAAGTGGCAGCAGTTTTATGACAAGAAGATGGAGACGAAGGTACATACTAACTATTAAATAATTAAGTATTGTATATACATACAAATAGGTTTACATATGTATATGTTTTTAATCATCATCGTGTACTTTTGTTTACTTGATAAGGAGTATCGTGAGGCCCAGTCAGCGAATGCGAAGAAGAATGAATATCGTCACTTGCTGGGTGCTAAAGGGGTTAACAGAAGAGTTCCTGAGTGGGTGGCAGAAGGGGAGTTGCCATCGGATGTGAGCACTCTAGATGAGCACCAGAAACGGGGTACATTTTGGAAGCTTTCACGCACTAAGAAAGACCCAAAAACTGGAGAGCGTTTGTATCCCTTCGAGAAAACGAAGGAAATTGTTGATAAGATGGTAAGTACTTTTGTTTAATCCTTATTATTTTTTCAAATTCAATATTTCAATCCTATAATTTATTATAAATCTTATGCATTTACTTCTAAAGGCTGAAATGAACGAGCAAGCAACCCAAGGGACTTGGGCTCCTGATCGACATGATGACCAGCTGTCTCGGGCGCTAGGAAAGAAAGATCATCCAGGCCGAGCAGTGGGGTTAGGGGGGGTTAACATAGGGATAAGAAAAGTATTTGGAAACCCCGGGTCGAGGAAAGGAAGTAGTAGTCAGGAGAGGATGATCCCGTATGATGAGCATTTACGTGTCCTCAGTACCTTCAAAGATCAGTTGAGGGATGAGATCCTTGCTGAAGTGCGTCAGAGGACTGGTGCACCCCAGCCATATGCTCCTGCTTCTGATCCTTCTTATGGATATGCTCCTGCTTCTGATCCTGCTGGACTGCACACAAGCACAGAGTCTAATGATCCGTATCCTTACGCATATATACAGGTAAATTTTTATATCTTTAACTGTTTTATTACTTGTCATATCGTTTATTACTTATTTATCAGTTCAATCATCTACTAATCTGATTAAATTGTAGGATCCAATAAACTGCAACCTCTTGCTCCCGTACAACAATCAAAATATACCAGTTGCAGAAGGAAGAGTGTACATATCACGCTCGAATGACGTGGTCCATGGCATGCCATTACAGCCGTATCACGGGAGAGTGTCTGTGGACGAACCGATTTACACGTGTCCTGATTTAGCACTCCCTGTACCTACGGAGGAGTACAGCACGGTTCGGTCCGCAAAGGGTGCATTTCTTCAATGGCCTGTTCGCCTGATTCAGAAGTGTATGAAGGTACCCCAATACAACCTTTAATATTTTTTGTAGTAAATTATAAGTGTGTGGATGTTCAGTTCATGATTAGTAATGTATGTCGATTGCAAATAGGCATTAAAGGAGAAATCAAAGTCTCCTGAAAAAAAGAAGTCAAAGATTACATCTTCTGGATACAGAGCATCCACCAATGTCGTTACCAAACAAAACTTGGTGGATGATTCAATATATGCACGCTTGGGGCCAAACATGAAAGTGTTGCATGATGTGATCCTGACTTCCCAGCTGATAAAGATTCTATCCTTCTTAGCTTTGAACCTGACATTCTTCACTATGAAGAAGTTTTAGAAGTCGACTTGTGGACAAACGACGTGCAGGACATCCTGAAATCTGACTGGGTGCCTATCACTGTTGTCCACTCATTCATTCTGTAAGTATTAGTCTTTTTTGGTAATTAAGTTATAAAGTGATGCCCTGAAACAATGTTAATTACTATATCTTTTAATTAATGAATAGGTTTTTGCATGAGAAAATGCAAACTTTTTCACTTACCAAGTATGGATTTCTATGTCCTGAGAGAACGTCATACACTGCTGTGACGTCTGATGTACAAGGTAGTAAGCTCTACTTATAGCGTGCGATTGCTAACAGCATCAATACGAGAAAGAAATATCTCCTGCTGCCCTACCATCAAAGGTAATAACTTGTGTTTATCATTTTAATTCCATTAAGCATGATCTACTTGTTGATTTTGACATTATACTGACATGTTAGTGTTTTGGTATTACATAGTGGTCACTGGGTCCTACTGGTGTTGTGTTTGGATCGTGCACGTATACTATATCTTGATCCGCTTCGGCATACAGTGCCGAATAATATCAAGATAAAGCCACACCTTAACACGTAAGTACATTATAAACCACTTCTTTATGCATTTCAATTCTTTTAATTTAATTTTGTTGTGCATGGATATCCTAATTTTATTAATATACATTTATGACATTTAATGTGCAGTATATATCAAAGTGTTATGATTTCACATCTTGGTATAAGGATAAAAGGTGCTGTCCCCTGGACTGCAGTGAAGGTACATGCATCACTTGTTTTTCATTGATAGAACAAATGTCTTATGTAATTAATCCTTTTTCTTTTCTCTGTTTAAGTGTCCACGTCAACCCGGGGGTTCGGAGTGTGGGTATTATGTCATGAGATATATGCATGACATAATCACCCTTTTTGGTGATATCCAGGATCTCTTAGAAAACGTATGTTGAAGTCATATATATATTTTAATTTTAATGTATTTGTTTAATGATTAACTCATTTTGTATTGTTTTGTTTTTCAAAAGGTTTTCTCTAATGTTGGCGAATACGAGAGACAAACGATCAACGCTATGTTGGAGGATTGGGCGGAGTTTGTCTATATGAATTTAGTTTGATTTTCACTTTGTTTTTTCGATCGAATTGTTATTTAGAACGTTAATGTTTAGAAATTTATGGCTAGGTAGATTGTGAAAGATGACCGGTTTGAGTACAATGAATATCTTGGTAGTTGTATATCTATATGGTCATTTGTGACCATTTGAAATGGTTTGTATATGGTCATTTGTGACCATTTGAAATGTGTTGTTGGTCATTTGTGACCATTTCATCATTATTTTGATTTTTTGACAATTCTCTTACAAAGAGTGATTGACATCCTCTACAATATGACGTAGAGAGATGTTTGGATATATCTGGATGTTGTATCTGTATATTTTACAGGTTTGTTGACATATGTGGGATTGTAAACCAAAACGAAAAAACCAAAAAAAAATATATAGACATTTTCGGCGGTTCCTAGTAAGAACCGCCGAAAATAAATAAAAAATTGGCAATTTTCGGCGGTTCTTAAGCTGAGAACCGCTGAAAATTGCCAATTTTTTACTTATTTTCGGCGGTTCTTACTAGGAACCGCCGAAAATGTCTGTTTTTTTTACCTCATTTTGAGCTGGGACAGCCGTTATTTTCGGCGGTTTTGGCGTTTGGAACCGCCGAAAAAGGTTGTTATTTTTGGCGGTTATAAAACCGCCGAAACTTTGGAAGGGCTTTTTTCGGCGGTGTAATATTCGGCGGTTTAAAACCGCCGGAAAAGACCAAGAACCGCCGAAATGACCCTTTTTCTACTAGTGATACTTTTTGATAGAGAAATCATCCAGAATAACAAATCAACAATGACACAGAATTTTACCTGGTGCTCTTCCTTGACTCAGAACGGACGATTCACAAGATCCCCAATAACGTTCGTCAACACCGTTGTCTAGAAACATAATATTCACAATCGGAATCAACAAACACCTGAAACATTTACACACTAACTTCACGTATACTTTACCCGAAGAACTCTAGTTGGCACCTGGAAAGGATCTTGACCAAAGCACAAGAAGGAACTGAATTGAGATTTGAGGAAGAAAGCGTAGTACAGCGTGAAGAAGATAAAGGACATCAGTAGAGCGTGCTTTAAATAAAGACTAATGAAATAAATAATTTAAAAGGTTAAATAATTCTAATAAGTAAAAGAATTAATTACATAATTAAGTAATTTTAGAAGAACGTCCATTGCTTTATATTGTAATTGTTTTGGAAATATATATAAGGGAAATTACATCCCCACCCATGACGTTTGGCGCAATTACACACTCCACCCACGTGGTTTCACAAATTACTTTCCCCACCCATGTGGTTTCCCTCTTTTTACATCCAACAACTTTTCTAATTTTTGTTCAATTCAAAATATGCTTAAACGTTGTCCGAATTGATGAAACTTTACATAGACGATGTTAAATTGTTATTTGGTTCAGTGAGAAATCTAAAGTTTTTTAAGCTTAAATGTGACATATGGGACCCAATGAACATGTCACATGTTTCATTGGGTCCCATGTGTCACATTAAACTTAAAAACTTCGGATTTGACATAAGATCAAAATATATCACTCTAGCATCCATGTAAAGTTTCATCAATTTGGACAACGCTTAAACATCTTTTGAATTGAACAAAATTAGAAAAGTTTCTGGATGTAAAAAGAGGGAAACCACATGGGTGGGGAAATTTTGTGAAACCACGTGGGTGGTATGTAATTGCGCCAAATGTCATGGGTGGGCATGTATTTTCCTTTATAATAGTTAGTTGAGAACTTGAGGAAGGAAATCAGACTTCTAACAAAATATCTCATTAGTAAATAAAGAAATAATTCTTTAAGTAAAATGGAAAAAATGTATGGTATTGTAAAAGTAAGGTTGAGGAATAATATTTATTAAGAGATTAATTTATTTAATTGGAAAGGAATAATCTAGAATATGTAATTTAAATCAGGAGAGGATAAGAATTATTATTAGCTAAATCTAAATGGAGAGAGGTAAAACCGATTTGAGTTCTTAAGATATTAATAAATAAAAGGTAGTAAAATCAGATTTGAACACTTAGATATTAAATTAACTAATAAGAAGTAAAATCAGTTTTGAATACTTAGATATATTTTTAATAAAGATGAAGTAAAAACCAGACTTGAATACTTAGATTCAAACCAACATAATAGTTTACAAGATTAAATGCTATATAATACTACCATTGAAAGGAAAATGAGGGAAACGTAATTAACGTTGCTAAATAAATTTAGATAACGAATTCCTTCCCCAGACCAACTATTAATCTTAACGTCGGACTATACGACACTAGCATATTATCTTATATAATACTCGCACCTCTTATACTAACTTTATATTATACTTATCCTAGTTCCAGATTTCAGGGGTATTTCAACTAAAACCAGAAAGAATCCACAAGGGAACACAGACAAGAGTAACCCACTAATGATGATCCCGCAAACGATACATCTAGAGAAATAGTGGGAGTAAGGATATCTACAAGAATACGAAGACCTACAATTTCTAAGGATTATGGTGTTTACCTCAAAGACTCTAAACTTGAAATAGATGATCCTTTACTTTTTCACAAGCCATGAGTAATGATAAGTCCTCTCTTTGGTATGACTCTATGAAAGAATAGTTGGCATCTATGGCTAAAAATAAGTCTGGGATCTCGTTGAATTACTAGTAGGAGCCTCTGTTGTAGGCAATAATGGACTTTAAGACCAAAAGAGATTCTTCTGGTAATCGAATGATATAAGGCTAGACTTGTCGCCAAAGGCTATACTCAAATGGAGGGTATTGATTGCAATGAAACTTTTTCTCCAGTATCTTCGAAGGATTCATTTAGGATAATCATGGCCCTAGTATCTCATTTTGATCTTAAGTTACATCAGATGGATATGGAAACAACATTCTTAAATGGGGATCTTGAGGAGGAGGTATACATGACTCAACTTGAAGGCTTTAAGAGCGAAAAGGGTGACCATTTGGTTTGCAAGTTAAAGCGTTCAATTTATAGGTTGAAACAGGCTGCTCGACAGTGGTATATGAAGTTTCACCACTGATAAGTGTCCAAATGAGCATGTTATTTAGGTGTATTTCATGTATAATATTAGCACTTTTCTTGCTCATTTCTCCACTTCGGTTAGTTTTCCTCTAGTTTATGTTTTATTGTTTATCTCACAAAATTAGTGGTTTAACATGAGGAAAACCAAGCCGGGAGTGAAGTAGACAAAGAGACGAACGCATAGACGCAAACAGCTCAGAAAACGGAGTCCAAACGAAGAAACTAGAGCCAGTCAAAGTTGGAAGGAAATTAGGTCAACACATATTGCAACCGCATGGTATGGAGGCGTTTTGGAGGCGGACGTGAGTAAGAACTCGCGCGCGCAAGAAATAATTACAACCGCCTTGTTTTGAGGCGGTACCGCAGGCGGACAAGATACACCTCGCACAATGCAACCGCCTACAAACGAGGCGGACAAGCAGGAGGACACCACGCGGACGCGTGTTAAATTCCAGATCTGAGACGCGAACATTTTTCTCCTCGCGCCGTCTGCAACTTGCCTTCGCCGACTTCTGCAACTCTCGTCCACTCTGCAACTTATCCATCTACTCTGCACACGCTCTGTCCCCTGCATCAATGAAGGAAGCAATAAATGAAGCAATCAATGCTTTTCTTCATCTGCAATCAAATTCGTACGGATCCAAACCTCTATATAAACCCACCACCTTAACTGCATAAACATAGACCACGCAGACCACAGTACACCACCGCTCACCACATTTCCACACCTTCGATCCATTTCATCCTCTAATCCTCCACTTCTCCATCTTATTTTTATTCGTCATTCCACCACGAAGCAGAAAACACGATAAGAAGAACAGAAGAAAAGCTGGAGCAGAAGCGAATCGCAGTCCAGTCTCCGCCAGCAGTCTCCAAATTAATGGCTATTTCTGTTTCCTTTTATTACTGTTAAGTCTGAGTGAGTTTTTACTCGTATCCTAGGATGGGGTTTGACCCTAAATAATTCGACTTAATTAATACCAAGTTTGCTTATAATATTTGTTTTGTCTCTCTAATTATTAAATGTTTAAGAACTGATCATTTTTATGCATTTCCGGTTTCTCTTATTTCAATGATTTTGTAAATTAGAGAATACCACAAGAGAGAAAAACGTTAGATATTATCTCCTTGATTAGCAGATAAAATCCATCGCTGTTATAAAAGAATTCTCACTTAAAGCTAATTAATGATTTTAGACTTTTTCTGATTGTAAAAAGTCTATGATTTAATTAAGAGGTGTCCTTATCTATGATTTAGGAAGGCCACAAGATAAATTCTTAAACAGACAAATAAGAGCAAATTAGGATTATAATTATTGTCTGTACTTAAATAAATATTTATCACCTGTTTCACTTATTAAACTTGTTTTAATTCCTTTCAGCAAATATTGTTAAATGCTTTAGCGTGACAACTACTGCATTTATTTGGTAACTATCAACATATGATTTTGAGATAGTCAAAGTACCTCAAAGGAATTAATCTTAGTATTTACACTCCGGATTGAGCAGGAAAATACTAAGGCTATTAAGGAGTTCGTAACTGACAATTATTAACTCTAATAGACAATAAATATTTGAGACAGGATTATAAAATTGTTTAAGTAATTTAGGGAATTCCCCCGCTATCCTAGGATACCTTTTTTCATCCATTTACTTTATTTTACTGTTTTTATTATTTCTGCACTAATTCTAAAAATCAAGCTTGCCTCTGGCTAAACCCAATTTACATTTTATGCACTTTAATTTACCTTTTTGTACATTTACTAAACTGAATAATTAATTAAATAGTTGCGAAGTCTCTGTGGATACGACCTTGTTGTACTACAAAGATTGGGTTCACTGCCCATAGTTAGCAAGATAGTTTAACTACTATTTTGCCCAACAACCACACTATTCTCTCTTATGGTTTTGAGTAGAATGGACGTGATGACTGCATATATATTAAGGTTAATGGGAACAAATATATTTTCCTTGTCCTTTTCATGGATGACATTTTACTTGCTTCAAGTGATTTGAGCTTATTGCACGACACTAAACACTATTTATCTCAAAATTTTGAGATGAAGGACATAGGTGAAGCCCATTATGTGATCGGCATCCAAATCAAAAGAGTCAGGCTCAAAAAACTCTTAGGTTATCCTAAAGGCCATGTATAGAGAAAGTTCTTAAACAATTTGGTATGCAAAATTGCTCATCACTATCCACGCCCATGACCAAAGGAGATAAGTTCAGTCAAGATCAGTGTCCCTAGAATGACATGGAACGACAACTGATGAAGAACATTCTGTATGCTTTAGCCCTCGGATGTCTAGGGTACCTACAGGTTTCTACCTATGCCTGATATAGCTTTTGTGGTGGGGATGCTGGGCCGATATCAAAGTAACCCCGGGATGGAGCATTGGAAAGCATTAAACAGGGTTTTGGGGTATTTATAAGGGACCAAAGATTATATGATCACCTACAGACATGTTGATTCTTTGGAGGTGATTGGCTATTCAGATTCAGATCTAGGTGGTTGTCTGGATACAAGAAAATCCACTTCAGGGCACATCTTTTTGTTCTCTAGTGGTGCCATTTTATGGAAAAGCGTGAAACAGAGTACAGTTGTGTAACACCCCTACCGCTAATACCGTCATTACCATACAAATACTTACCTTCGCAGCGGATATTACTTACTCAACGGCGGGTGTACAATGCCGTTAGTCACCCACGTGACTAACAAGGCGGATTACAATACTACATACTATCGGTCTGATGAATATGAACATACCGAGTACTCTACATAATACAACACTTCCCATTGCTTACTCATCCATAATTCAATTACAACTTCAATTCATTACTATACCGAGTATAATACACTTTTTAAGTTACCGATACAGCTTGGACATCCAAATTCATACTACGTTTACACATATAATTCCCTTTACTCAACTACCCATGCTCATGTAGCAGTCCCCGTCCTACTCTCACGGTGAACGAACAGCTTCGGTACCTGCACACTAAAATGGTCCCCCGAGGGGGTCAGCTTACGCTGCATATGAAATCCGCATATACCACATGCTAACCGCGGTACGCCGACTACTTTGGGTCGGATTGACATGGAGTTCATTTTACATGCATACATACATACTCATACTACAACAATGCAATCAAAGATACCTACATAAATACACAAGTTCAATCCTTACTAAGGAAGACAATTCAATAGTCAACCATTCGTATTTGTTATACATTCATTACTCTTCGTACTGTGCTCGGTATTCATTACTCTACTCGTGCTTACTCCTTACTCTTGCATACTCATCACTCCATGTTCAATACCTTACTCGTACACGATCCTTACTCTGTACTCGTTACTATACTAGTGCATACTCACTACTCAATTCTCCATACTTACTCTTACATACTCAATACTCGATACTTACTCATACGTACTCAATACTCGGTACTCATTACATACTCATACTTGCTTCTTACTCGATACTCATTACTTTACTCATACATACGCAATACTCATTACTCATTACTTTGGTCTCTGGGCGGAGTCATACACAAGACTCGCCACCGGACCTACAATACGAGGGCTATACGCTTAGCTCCTCAAATACTCAATGTCCGTTCTTACCGGACTACTCAAATTCCCCACTCTTCTCTCAGAGCACAATACAATCTCATGGATTAGCCTAGAAGTATCTCTCTTGATAACCTCCACCAGCTTAGGGAATTACTACCGACTAGTATCCTCATATTTAAGGGTTTCCCCAACATATCGAATACTCTCATGTTCGGGACATACTTACATCAGTCGGGTCCTCTCATAATGGGTCGACTAATTGCTAAAGGGGTTTGGAGATCCCTCATCATTCTTTACTACTCTCATGGTTCATGTTTTGCACCAAGATTAATTCCTCTAATAGAGGTTACTTATATACTTCCACTACTTTTTGTTTGTGGGTTATTCATTTCGTTTCTCCTACCGTTATCGGAAGGTTATTACTCCCGTACACTCTCTCACATTCTAGTGAGTTCATTGGTTTACGTTATCATTTATTGGTTCGTTGGTTTAGTGCGTTGCAACGGTTCCATTAGTTCACACACGACTCTCACTACGAGTCAATACACAATAAGACTCATCTATGAGTCGGGCTACGCACTAAGTAAAGCCACACAATCAATCAAGAAGGTTAGCTCAATCAACATACAGCAAGACATATAATGAAAGGCAATAAACCATTTTCATGCTTTAGTCTTGATTAGCCGGCATACAGCACACAAATCAACGTAACTCGGTTAGCATACGGGGCATGAGGAAATCATACCTTTCACCGGAGTTAGCTTTACCATGTGTTCCCTTGTTCCTTGGTTCACACTTGTTCCACTGATAATGTTTTCAACATTATTATTAATACTATACTCTTACGATACACAAATAATTACTACTCCCGTACTTACCCCGTTATCCCGGTGTATTTAATGTTCTCATATTCTCAACTTACTTGGTTACTTTCTACACTTTCTTTCCTACTCATATACTTACTTTCTTACCCTTACTACTTCATTTATAGTGTACTACTACATATATATGCATATATGTGTATAGGCATATATAGATATACATATGATTGTTATAATCATATAATAAAAATATATTTTTTTTTTACTCGACCGGCCTTGCGACCGACCTTGCAAGTCTGGTCCATTCCAGTAGGTTTCTGACGGGAGAATTTTCTGGTCTGACCGAACTTGCATGTCCGGTCGCAAGTCCGGTCGATTCCAGAAGGTTTCCCATCTTTGTAAATCTGGGCTCGACCGAACTTGCAAGTCTCGCAAGTCCGGTCCGGCCCAGTACTTCAGTTTAAAAATGTTTTAAGATCTCTCTTTTACCCATTAATTCCTCAAATCTTCCTACATGTAATCCAACATGTTTTAGTGCCATTTAGGCTTCCTATTATACCTCAATCCATCCACCAAATCTATTACTAAGTCCATCAAATAACTTACACAATTCCCTTACTCCTTTTCCAACACTTGTAGCAGTTTTGTCACACTTATGCTACAGATTTTACAACTCAATTCTCCCATCCAATACGTTCTCAACCAATGCAGTCCCAGCATTCGAAATACTTCTCCTTTACCATACCAAGTCATTTCCAAGCCATTGCATTACCTATGCCCAAGTTCAACACTCATCTTACAAATCTGCAAATTAAATTCATCCTAACTTCTCTAATGTATTCTTATACACTTTGCTACAGATTTTACACTTCTTATTTCTCATATACAATTACCATTCCATAGACTAAACCCTCTACTAATCCCAATACACACCTTGGTTCTTCCATTCACAAGTCATCCACTAATGCGCAATTCCTACTAAAATTTTGCATAGTTCACCTACTATTTAGCTTCTCCACATACATACTTTTCCATCAAATTCATCCTTATTCTAGCCAAACCACAAAGGGTTCTACCAGCACACATACTAGAGCAATATTAATACATCAATACATCAATCCACAATACCAATCACACACTCATTACATTGGCTCCAAAGCCTTCAATTCCAATACTTGCTCTAAATGCTAAATTTCACAATCCTCAATACTAGCACAAGGTTTGGGTTCTTAATATTTACCCATTCCCATATCTAATTGCACCTTAAAATTTCGCATTAAGGGAGAGCTCTTACCTTGAGCTTAAATTTCCTCATTTCCTTTCCACTCTTTATCCTTTCTTTTTTCTTGCAAAACGGCCATGTGGGGGATGGAGTTTCCAAACTCCATCCAAACACCCAATTACATAAGGAGATATAATTAGAATTCTAATCCCTTAAAACTTCACTAATTAAATGAAGAGTTTAGATTACCATTAGTTAGGGTTTTTACCTTGGGGGCTTTTAGAGAGGTTTTCAAGCCTTGAATGCAAAGGAGGTTCCTCCACCATTGGAGAGTTGAACCAAGCTCAAACAAAGAAGAAACAAGGATTACAAGACAAGAAGGGGCAAAAAATCGGCCACCATAGAGAATGGAGGAAAAATGGATTTTTCTTGAAACTTTTTACCTTAGGAGGAAGAGGAGACTCCAAGCTTCACAATGGTGTGCTTTCTCTTCAAATGGGGAAAACCCATGGAGATGAAGTTGCTCATTTTCGGATTTTGAAAAGATAGAAATGTAGCTTGAAGAGAGGAGTTCAAATATGTATTTTGTTTTTGATTGGAGCTCACATGTGGATGGAGCATGAGGATGAAGGTGGAGTTGCCATGGAAGCCATGGGAGGGCTCCCAAAATCTCCCCAAATCAGAGAAGGGAGGAAGGAGACGGTGGGTGAGAGAAAAAGAAAGGGAGAGAGAAGAGGGAAAAGTGAGAATGAGAGGGAGAGAGGGCTACACTTTGTACCTACTTTTTGATTTACTATTTGTTACTTGTGTGTGTGAGAGTGAGCTGTTTATACCAGTAAAAAACCGGCCCCCTCTGTAATACTAGCTGGAGCGTCTTTCGTCTTTTACAGAAAACGCTCGTTATTTGCCCGGTTTTTATACTATTCACTAACCGGGCCCGTTTTCCGGAATTTCCTCGTTTCTTTATTTTATTGATATTAAGCTTCCATAAATGCTTAATAATTATTATTTAATGATTTATAATTTTTACGGGTTTGTTTGACCACTTAAAATCACGTTTTCGGGTTTCCACGAAAAACGTGCGCTAAAGCTCATTAGCGTTTTAATACATTTCTGGGATCCGTTTTCTTTGGGAATTATTCCGTATACTAATTAGGCATGAATAAGCCTTAGGAATCCTTACGATACTATAACCGAGGTCTCGTACCTCCTATGGTTATTTAACGCTCATTTTAGCGTTTTCCGCTTTCTAGGCGTTTTTCTCATTTTTTTGGATTATTTTCCTTACCAAAATTACTTAGGTGCTATTAGGCCTTTAAATACCATATAAAATATTCTAATCACCATATTTAAGTTCGGGGTATTTCAATCTACCCCCCTTAAAGAACTTTGCCCTCAAAGTTGGTGAATCTAATACTGTTATGCTAAAGTTATGACCTCTAACTAAAGTGTCAAACTCCAAATGTCTGACATGATGCATACTACGCATCCAAACAGCATGCCACTGCATGCATAGCAATCAAAAATATCCGTTTTACTCCTCTCCAAGGGGGTCCATCCGCAAACAATTACGTACAATCCTCCCCCAATGGTGAGTGATCCCTCATGTACTGGTCACGTTTGAACACTTACGCTTTCTGGTTCACGGCCGTCATGACTTGAGCACTTACGCTTTCTGGCTCTACGGTCCTTTGGTTCTGATCAAATTCATTTGCACATATAGAGATCCTCAGGCACTTACTCATACTTACTTACTCATACTTACGCATACATACTCATACTTACTCGGGACTACGCTGCCCCAGTGCCTTTGGAAAAATACAAAACACACACTGTTACCGTACACCCGGTGTAGTGGTTTCAAACTACTCTACACTTCCACAGACTCAAAACTAGCTTCACTCCTATGGTTTCGACCGGATACCCGTGCCTAGGCATGGAAGATCCACTAGCGTCCGTGGGAGCAGTTTTAAAACCGATCCTCATTCTCGAGTTTGAAGAAAACGTTGTACCAAATTAGTTTTGGAAATTCATTTTGAAAACCTTGCATACATCTCCCAATTTCAATTTATGATGATCATTCCTATTACTAGTGTATTATTGTGGCCACTTAAGGGAGCTTCCAGAGTCCTTCGACCCAATGTGATCAGCATTGGTGTTGAATTATCCTTCCACTCCAATTTGTGTTCGGCTTCCCTTGATCGCTAGCAAATCAAGTTCCACTTCCCACCTCAATACAAACAGACAAATTGTCAAACATTATTTCGTTTTCTATCTTTTTAATCTTGCTACTCATAATCATACACATACATTTCCCAATTTATATGATTCATTACTTACTTACTAATCATTTCATCAATTATTGCTACATCTTCTCCAACTGCTATACTTTAAGAATTCAAGGGTATAATATCCCATTAATTTGCTATACTCCAATTTATACTCATAAAATACATCGGTTGTACACCGATTCATACTCATTACATACGTCGGTTGTATACCGATTTATACTCATTACATACATCGGTTTCGTACCGATTTATACTCCTCAAGTCTCCCATACATACTCATTCTTCATACTACTACCAATCGGGTTTCTCATTACCCTGAAGTTTCTCTACTCCTTTTCCTATACTTACTTCCCAAATTACCACAATTACACGATGAGTGAATACAATTGTTTATGTAACATAAGTATCAACCATCAAAACGAATTCTCTTGCACTATGCGCATTGTAGTTTACGCACCTATCATGTAAAACATACATTACGCGGTTTTCGCTCTACCCCCCTTAAAAGGGATTACGCCCACGTAATCTACCATGTGTCAACATTGGACATTGGTCAAAGGCATTCAGCCGTCATGGAGTGGTTCAGTTTCCATGCGGTCTATTATACAATGTTCCTTGATCAACGGGTCTTAACCGTACTGTCGGTTAGTCCCTGCATCAAGAATTTTCATCGGAGTTTATTTAACTCTTGACCGGGTTCGGTTCTAGCCTGAATGGCTTTAAGGCATTAACGATTAACCTTTTGTTCACTAGGTGTACTTCACTTAGAATTCTGGCCCACTAGCTTCTGCTGCGCGACCCTGATAACTTGGATTATTCGCCCTTCTTGTTATCTTAAATGTGCTATACAACACCTTTTTTTCCTTCTTATTGTGGGAATAAGGTTTATTGACCAAGTGTGGTGTTCTCTTACCGTGCTCGAATTCGGTGAGTTGTAGATTCATAACCAGCTCTCTGGCAATCCGTATGCACACTATTGTGTTTGTAGTGATCATTCACTTGGTTTCTCCGACTTATTGTCGGTTGAGGTTAAGTCACTACTTAGTTGTAGTGCTTCCTCTACTGTTAGTAGCTTCTGAATTATACCAGTTTCTCTAGTTCATTACAAGTGTTCTTTACTTGTATGACCTTGCATTTTCAATGCGTCGGTCCTTGTGACTTTCTTAAGTCTCCTTTCGCTTTTATTCCAATGGAATTCACATCTTGTGATTGGGGTGTTCACACTCTTCGTGTTCTTTGGCCTTAGGCCGCACGGTTTGTTTCTAAGCTTTTGCTTGACTGGCTTATGCCATGTTTACTGGTGAAAGGAGGGATTTACCATGATTTATATTTTCCATCTTCCTAGCTATCTCACTTGATCATTAACTGCTCAAGTGCAATAAAACACTCAGTCCTACAGAGTGCAGAGGCGTAAACGCTTGGCAGTAACTCTCTTATGAGATCGCAATAGGAATTATTGTTACTCCTTGAGGTGGTGTTTCATCATTTCGTGCGGACTCCTGGTTTGTTGCCCGGTCTGTCCACTACCTCGAATTAACAATTCCATAGCATTAGTGATTACTCATATACATTGGTCGCCTGTTGCGCACCATGTTCTTACAGATTCCACAGTATTGGTTTACATGGCGTCCACTGTTGCTAGCTTCAGCTCATGCATCTCTATCATTTATACGATGGTTCCCCATATATTTGGCAAATACAGAATATGGTATTACTTTGTTTTTCTGAGCTCTCCGAGCATCATTGGTTTTATAGCCGGTTATTCCTTGGTTGTCAACAATTGCTGCGAAGCTTATTTCACATTGCTTGACAATAGTTGTATGCTCAAGCTTGACTACACTAGTAGTTCTGAAAGGAATATATTTCCCTACAGTTACTGATGGTATCCCATTCTTGGGATCCACGTGTTCACCGCCCTTGCGGTTTCACATTTATGAGGGGCGTCCTCATTCATCGATTGTTACTCTTCCATCGGTGCCGTCCTTGACAGCCTTCCATATTGTTCACAGTGGGTTTTGCAACCATTGGGTTATGTGTGGTAATAGTTTCATGGCCTACTAGCCATACTGCCTAGAGCTCTGCTCATCATAGGTTGTTCCCAAGTGGTTATTTCTCCATAAGCTATTACTGCATTGGAGGTGATACTGGGCTCCATGATAAGATCGTCGCATCACGTTTCCGTGTGTTGGAGACCCTTTTTGTATCTCGGTATTGATCGATACCATTTATTGATTTGGGGTATCCCCTGTCAAGTGGGATCCCTTCAGTGTTCTAACCGGTTGCTCGTTCCGATCGTGGTGTTTTTACCACGACATCTCGTTCAACTATGTTGACTTGCTACCCTTTTTGGATTGCTCCTGGGTAGTGCCGATTATACGGTAGCATCTAACATGTATGAGTATTTTCAGTTTGTTGTCCTACCTTGCAGTTCTGGATTTGAGTTATCCCGTTAGGGGTTGTAATGTCTCCCGTTCTTAGGGTTGACCATTGGGTTTTTCCCTTATGTTATAATGGATTAAATATCCCTTCCGGTGATGAGTGGTATTTCTGGTACCTTGCCACATCACCCTGTTTTGTGGTAGTTGTTCTGGAAATCTCATCCCGTTCAATTGAGCACTGATGTGTTATGTTAGGCATTCGCCTTAACTGTGTCTAACTGGGTATTCCTTCCAGCCATCATGTTTTTACTTTAATATATTCAAGACATGTCAATGTCTTTATTCAGTTGTTGGTGCTTCTCGCACCTTTAACTCTTAAGCTCCTCCTGTAGTAGTGTTCTTGACTCCTTACTTATAGCTTTGTGAGTTTCCCTTGTTCGGTTGAGATAACCAACTGTTCTGTTTCAATTTACTTATGGTCCGTAGAACAGTTGACTACTTCCCGTGTTTCGTACACTACATGTATACATACGGGGTACCGTCTTGGCACGTTACCACTTACCCAACTATCTGTCAGGCCCGCAGCTCCTCCGGAGTGCGGTCGTCCCACTCCCGTATTTGGGTACACTCGTAGTGTTCGTCACACGCCTAGTGAATTCTATTGCCAACTCCTCTTGTATCATTCTATGATACTCACCGTATTTCCGTTAGTTTGGTTTTAAAAATCCGAGGTTTAAGAGGATTTGTGGTTTTGAAAGAAAAATTTGGGTTTTGAAATAACAGTACAGTGTGAAAGAAATTCTTTATGGCGTTGCCATGCTTCAGGTCCGACCAGTTCAGCTTCTAGCTACTGGTATACTCTCAATACAATGGTCGGGCCGTTAGGCCTTTCCGGGGTTTCATTATTCAAATACTCAGGGTTGGTGGATCCTATTTCTGCTCCATTCATCATAGCGTACTTTAGCAAGTGTTACGGGTTGTTAACAGTCTTCCAACCATCCTGTAGTTGCTGCACTTGCCCTAGGCAAGTGCGCGGTAGGTTGTTTTTCGGTTAATGTATACCGGTGGCGGTATCGTTTCCATCCATAATTGGTGGTTTTTTAGGTCTTCATTTGATCTTTTGATCTTGGTGATCGATCTCCTGAGTCGCTTCTCATGTACTTGACATGGTTGTCGTCCATCCAGGTGTCTCACACCTTCAGTGTGGTTAACGAGACTTGACTCATCCTTGGAACCATGTTGCGGTCCTATAGTTGTCTGCATTATGATTTCTTTCATAGTTATCTGAACTATGTTGTTCGGTTGTTGCAGCCTCTTGGCGTACAGGTCTGGTGTTAAACCGACCTCGACTAATTCCTTAGTCGGTTTGCATACCGTTGTTGGCATTATCGACATTACATTCCGTAGACTCCCTTGTCTCGGGCTTGTTACTCTCTTACTACTCCATCTTCCTTGCTTCATTGCACGATTGTGCTTCTCTTCTTGCTGGCTACTCATGGTTCTCTCGCGACTGCGAAGCATGTCGCCCCATGGTGCCATAATTCCATTATCCTTGTGGTTAGGACTTCTTCATTCCTCCGCCATTAGTGCGGTCCTTGTCATTCAACGGGAACCGCCTTCGGGCCTTCCAGTTCTTGGACACTACCGTATGACAGGTTCTCCTTCTATCCAGGTTTACCTTCAACTGCCAGATCGGGTGTTACCCAAGTGTGAGTGGTCTTTCCATCTCTCTGGCGTTCTTCTCCCAACTTAATACTGTGGGTTGCGGAGGGCGGGTATGATGTTGTAGGTTTCCCGGTTCACGCGGAGTTCCTAACTAGCGTACCTCACACGCTCACACTCAACCCTTAGCCCTAGTCTCTACTTCCTAACTCGGTATTTACCTAAACTCGGTATTTCATCCATCAGAGCGATACTTCACTCAGATACCACTTTTTGTATCACCCCTACCGCTAATACCGTCATTACCGTACAAATACTTACCTTCGCAGCGGATATTACTTACTCAACGGCGAGTGTACAATGCCGTTAGTCACCCACGTGACTAACAAGGCGGATTACAATACTACATACTATCGGTCTGATGAATATGAACATACCGAGTACTCTACATAATACAACACTTCCCATTGCTTACTCATCCATAATTCAATTACAACTTCAATTCATTACTATACCGAGTATACTACAATCCTTAAGTTACCGATACAGCTTGGACATCCAAATTCATACTACGTTTACACATATAATTCCCTTTACTCAACTACCCATGCTCATGTAGCAGTCCTCGTCCTACTCTCTCGAATGGTGAACAGCTTCGGTACCTGCACACTAAAAACGGTCCCCCGAGGGGTCAGCTTACCTGCATATGAAATCCGCATATACCGCGTGCTAACTGCGGTACGCCGACTACTTTGGGTCGGATTGACATGGAGTTCATTTTACATGCATACATACTACTCATACTACAACAATGCAATCAAAGATACCTACATAAATACACAAGTTCAATCCTTACTAAGGAAGACAATTCAATAGTCACATTCGTATTTGTTATACATTCATTATCTTCGTACTGTGCTCGATATTCATTACTCTACTCGTGCTTACTCCTTACTCTTGCATACTCATCACTCCATGTTCAATACCTTACTCGTACACGTCCTTACTCTGTACTCGTTACTATACTAGTGCATACTCACTACTCAATTCTCCATACTTACTCTTACATACTCAATACTCGATACTTCTCATACGTACTCAATACTCGTACTCATTACATACTCATACTTGCTTCTTACTCGATACTCATTACTTTTAATGCTGGCCACGAATCCGAATCACCGGTTTCCGGTTCCGGTTCCACCGGTTCCGGTTCCGAAAATGTGTATTCGGATTCGGAACCGGTTCCAGGCGGTTCCGGCGGTTTCCGGTTCCGGTTCCGAACTCTGTATTCGCTTCGGATTCGCTCAAATCAACGGTTCCGACCGGTTCCGGAGCGGTTCCGGTTCCGGTTCCGTTCCGATCGGTTCCGACCGGTTCCGGGGCGGTTTCCGGGGCGGTTCCGACCGGTTCCGGAAAGATTCGATCGGCTCTAGTTTCTTCGTTTTAACTCCGATTTTAGATCCGTTTGCGCGCACACGTTGCTCTTTTCGTCCACTTTACTCTCTAGCTAGGTTATTCCTCAAGTTTATAATCTTAAATGTGTAAGAACCAAAGACTAAAATTTTTGTATTGAATTTACAAAAATAGCTGATTTTATAATATGATTCACTGCCTCGTTAAAACCTTATTAGGTAAACCCATTGGGAAAACCCTAATAAGGAAAAGAGTACAGCTACTAATAGGTTACATGATTTCAATTTGGAAGTCTTAAAAGATTACATAGAAAGAAAGTAATCTAATACATTCTAAAAGATTACAATACAAAATAGAAGTCCTAAGTGGTGTTAGCCAAAAATATGGTGGCATTTCATGAAATTTCCCTTTCTTTATTCTTGCAAGCCAACACAGTCACCATTCCATTGGAACCTTGATTTCTTTCAAAGTACGTTGAAGAATGGGGTTCACTTTTCCTATAATGTGGAACAAAATCTCTTTACAACTGTTAGTTCTCCAATACGTTCTAGCACATACTTGATGTTCTTGGGTGGTGAAAGATCTAAAATGGCTTGTGACTTTCTGAATCGACCTTATTCTCTATTTGTCCAACCACAAATCCTAGAACTTCCACTTGGTTACTTGAAACTCACACTTTTCAAAGTTATGTTTTGTTTCATACCTTTCCATACTTTCAAATGTTTATTTTAGACCTTTCTATGTTATTGTTTAGAGTTGCTTTGGACCACTAGATCAGTTAAACACCTCAACATGTCTAAGTTGTTGCTTGAATACTATCCATCTTTCTTGGAATGTGGATCCCAAATTGTTTGATCTAAAAGGCTTGCATTATAACAGATAATTATGAAACATGTGATAAGCACTATTTTTGCATGCATCATTTCTATTCATGAAATACCCCCAACCATAATTAATAAGGAATTAATTCAAATGAAAAAGAATAATCAATGATTATTCATCTAATGAGTAATACTCATCATTAATATTAGTATATAAATATATAGTCCCAAATGAACACCAACCTATACATAAAAATCTCTAACCAAACTTATCCCAAGCTTAGAGCACATTTTTGTCTTAGAAACATTAGTAAACAATTTAAACCTTAGGAAACACAAATAAATGCCTTAAGGTCAATATGGGCTAAAATGTGCTCTAAGCTTGTGATAAGTTTGGTTAAGACTTAATAACTTACCAAGACTTTATTTATATATTAATGAACATATTAAATCAATTACCAAAGAAAACCAAGCTTGAAACTAGTTAAAACACAAAATGTGCTTTAAGGAGTCTTAAAGCACATTTTGAAAAATTATCTTGTAATGAGTTTTGAATGGCTAAATGTCCATCATTACTCTTTTAAACATGTGTACTATATATTATCACATGTGGAGGTCTATATCAATGGGAAATCAAAATTTAACTTCTATGGTGCCTTGTTTTTTTAGAATAGTGACTTTAATAAGCTAGTTTGTAACATATGTTGTTATAAGTAATTAAATGAGTCATCAAAGACTAAAATAACCCTTTTATAATAATAGGGGCCGGTGTTTAAGTGTGGTAACTCACCACTCTTGTAACTTGTTAAGTAAATAAAGATGACTAATGGTTACTATTTGCTTAAGGTATAATATCTTCAAAAAGCAAGACTTATCTCATTCTCTCATTTCCTTCTTCATTTCCCACGGTTCCGGTTCCCAACGGCTAGTTTTCCAACGTAACTTCGACCGGTTCCGTTCCGGTTCCACCGGTTCCGGTTCCGGTTCCGGTTCCACGGTTCCGAATCCGACGCGAATCCGGGCGGTTCCGGCGGTTTCATCAGGCGTTCCGGTTCCGGTTCCGTTCCGTTCGGTCCCGAATCTCAAACTTGTATTCGGATTCGATTCGCAAGGGGGCGGTTCCGGTTCCGAATCGGTTCCGGCCCGTTCCGGCCGGTTCGGTTTCCAATCGGTTCCGGGTAGATTTCGTCGGTTCCGGGTAGATTCGGATTCGTTGCCACCATAATTACTTTAACTCATACATACGCAATACTCATTACTCATTACTTTGGTCTCGGGCGGAGTCATACACAAGACTCGCCACCGGACCTACAATACGGGGGCTATACGCTTAGCTCCTCAATACTCAATGTCCGTTCTTACCGGACTACTCAAATTCCCAACACTCTTCTCTCAGAGCACAATACAATCTCATGGATTAGCCTAGACGTATCTCTCTTGATAACCTCCACCAGCTTAGGGAATTACCACCGACTAGTATCCTCAGATTTAAGGGTTTCCCCAACATATCGAATACTCTCATGTTCGGGACATACTTACATCAGTCGGGTCCTCTCATAATGGTCGACTAATTGCTAAAGGGGTTTGGAGATCCCTCATCATTATTTACTACTCTCATGGTTCATGTTTTGCACCAAGATTAATTCCTCTAATAGAGGTTACTTATATACTTCCACTACTTTTTGTTTGTGGGTTATTCATTTCGTTTCTCCTACCGTTTATCGGAAGGTTATTACTCCCGTACACTCTCTCACATTCTAGTGAGTTCATTGGTTTACGTTATCATTTATTGGTTCATTGGTTTAGTGCGTTGCTACGGTTCCATTAGTTCACACACGACTCTCACTACGAGTCAATACACAATAAGACTCATCTATGAGTCGGGCTACGCACTAAGTAAAGCCACACAATCAATCAAGAGGTTAGCTCAATCAACATACAGCAAGACATATAAAGAAAGACAATAAACCGTTTTCATGCTTTAGTCTTGATTAGCCGGCATACAGCACACAAATCAACGTAACTCGGTTAGCATACGGGGCATGAGGAAATCATACCTTTCGCCGGAGTTAGCTTTACCATGTGTTCCCTTGTTCCTTGGTTCACACTTGTTCCACTGATAATGTTTTCAACATTATTATTAATACTATACTCTTACGATACACAAATATTACTACTACTACTCCCGTACTTACCCCGTTATCCCGGTGTATTTAATGTTCTCATATTCTCAACTTACTTGGTTACTTTCTACACTTGCTTTCCTACTCATATACTTACTTTCTTACCCTTACTACTTCATTTATAGTGTACTACTACATATATATGCATATATGTGTATAGGCATATATAGATATACATATGATTGTTATAATCATATAATAAATATTTTTTGTTTACTCGACCGGACTTGCGACCGACTTGCAAGTCCGGTCCATTCCAGTAGGTTTCTGACGGGAGAATTTTCTAGTCCGACCGAACTTCATGTCCGGTCGATTCCAGAAGGTTTCCCGTCTTTGTAAATCTGGGCTCGACCGAACATGCAAGTCCGGTCGCAAGTCCGGTCCGGCCCAGTACTTCAGTTTAAAAATCTGTTTTAAGTTCTCTCTTTTACCCATTACTTCCCCAATCTTCCTACATGTAATCCCACATGTTTTATTGCCATTTAGGCCTCCTATTATACCTCAATCCATCCACCAAATCTATTACTAAGTCCATCAATAACTTACACAATTCCCACTACTTCCACTTCCCTTACTTTTTCCAACACTTGTAGCAGTTTTTGTCACACTTATGCTACAGATTTTACAATTCAATTCTCCCATCCAATACTTTCTCAACCAATGCCATTCCCCAGCATTCTAAATACTTCTCCTTACCATACCAATTCATTTCCAAGCCATTGCATTACCTATGCCCAAGTTCCAACACTCATCTTACAAAATTCTGCACATTAAATTCTCCTAACTTCTCTAATGTATTCTTATACACTTTGCTACAGATTTTACACTTCTTATTTCTCATACTACAATTACCATTCCATAGCTACTAAACCTCTCTACTAATCCCAATACACACCTTGGTTCTTCCATTCACCAAGTAATCCACTAATGCACAATTCCTACTAAAATTTTGCCATAGTTCACCTACTATTCTAGCTTCTCCACATACATACTTTTCCATCAAATTCATTCCTATTCTAGCCAAACCACAAGGGTTCTACCAGCACACACATACTAAGCAATCTTAATACTCAATACCCATCAATCACAATACCAATACACACACTCATCATTACTTGGCTCCAAAGCCTTCAATTCCAATACTTGCTCTTAAATGCTCAAATTTCACAATCCTCCATACTAGCACAAGGTTTTGGGTTCTTTAAATATTTTACCCATTCCCATTATCCTAATGCATTAAAATTTCGCATTAAGGGAGAGCTCTTACCTTGAGCTTAAATTTCCTTCATTTCCTTTCCACTTCTTCTCTTCTCCTTCTCTTTTTCTACAAAATCAGCCATGTGGGGGATGGAGTTTCCAAACTCCATCCCAACACCCAAATTACATAAGGAGAATATAATTAGAATTCTAATCCCTTAAAACTTCACTAATTAAATGAAGAGTTTAGATTACCATTAGTTAGGGTTTTTACCTTAGGGGCTTTTAAGAGAGGTTTTCAAGCCTTGAATGCAAAGGAGGGTTCCTCCACCATTGAGAGTTGAACCAAGCTCGAACAAAGAAGAAACAAGGCATTACAAGAAGGGGCAAAAATCGGCCACCATAGAGAATGGAGGAAAAATGGATTTTTCTTGAAACTTTTTACCTTAGGAGGAAGAGGAGACTCCAAGCTTCACAATGGTGTGCTTTTCTCTTCAAATGGGGCAAACCCATGGAGATGAAGTTGCTCATTTTCAGATTTTGAAAGATAGAAATGTAGAGCTTGAAGAGAGGAGTTCAAATATGTATTTTGTTTTTTGATTTAGAGCTCACATGTGGATGGAGCATGAGGATGAAGGTGGAGTTGCCATGGAAGCCATGGGAGGGCTCCCAAAATCGCCCCAAATCAGAGAAGGGAGGAAGGAGACGGTGAGAGAAAAAGAAAGGGGAGAGAAGAGGGAAAAATGAGAATGAGAGGTGAGAGAGGGCTACTTCACTTTTGTACTTTTTCTACTTTTTGATTTACTTATTTGTTACTTGTGTGTGTGGAGTGAGCTGTTTATACCAGTAAAAACCGGCCCCCCTCTGTAATACTAGCTGGAGCTTCTTTCGTCTTTTACAGAAAACGCTCGTTATTTTTACCCGTTTTTTATACTATTCACTAACCGGGCCCGTTTTCCGGAATTTCCTCGTTTCTTTATTTTTTATTGATTATTAAGCTTCCATAATTCTTAATAATTATTATTTAATGATTTATTTTTTTACGGGTTTGTTTGACCACTTAAAATCACGTTTTCGGGTTTCCTCGAAAACGTGCGCTAAAGCTCTATTAGCGTTTTAATACATTTCTGGGATCCGTTTTCTTCGGGAATTATTCCCGTATACTAATTAGGCATGAATAAGCCTTAGGAATCCTTACGATACTATAACCGAGGTCTCGTACCTCCTATGGTTATTTAACGCTCATTTTAGCGTTTTCCGCTTTCTAGGCGTTTTTCTCATTTCTTTTTGGATTTATTTTCCTTACCAAAATTACTTAGGCGCTATTAGACCTTTAAATAACATATTAAAATATTCTAATCACCATATTAAGTTCAGGGTATTTCAAGTTGCCACATCCACCATGGAGGCAGAATTTGTAGCTTGCTATGCGGCTGTATCACAGGCACTATGGATAAAAAATTTTATGTCTGGTCTAAAGATTGTTGATTCTATCAATAGGCTAATAAATATTCTGTGATAATTCCGCAGTAGTGTTCTTCTCCAATAACAACAAGAGTGGAAGTAAGAGTAGGCACATTAACACATAATATATGATGGTCAGAGATAATGTAGAGAAGAGGAATGTCTACATTGAGCATATTCAAACGAAAAACATGGTTACTGATCCTTTTACTAAAGCATTGTCGACTAAAGTTTTTAAGGATCATGTATTATCTATGGGGCTTGTTATAGCTCTTTTTGACTTTGATACTCTGAATAAAGTTAATAGTTCATGATATAAAGTTGTGCACATAAAGTTTATCATGAACTACAGTATGATCTTTGCATCAATATAGTTGGACCCGGAATAAATCATTGGGTTTATTCATAAAGTCTTGTTTAAATATTTGGCTAGTGATATCATGCATCATGATAATGGAAGGGAATGTTTAACATATACTAAACAGGACCGCCATTGTCCATGTATTGATATTCTAGTCACATATTTTTTGCAAAACTATTTTTTTAACAGTGACAATATAGTTGGCCATATTCTAAGTGTCATTATAAAGCTAGATCTAGTTTTTATCATGTGTGCCAAGTGGGAGAATGTAAAAAGTGGGTAATTGCTGAGTGGCCCACATGATAAATTCTCATATAAAGAGGTGCGTTAATTTTAGGAGTTACGATATTATTCTTTAGGTTACATAATAGTTACAGGAGTTGATCTTGCCCATTTAATTTCTTACAGTTTTAGGTTACGAATGGTTTCATATTCCTATTAAAGACTATTAAAACCAGATTAATGAAACCGCCAAGTTATTATTATACAGTTACAATATTTATGTCCCTTTGATGGAAAGGGACAATAAAGAATCCATTGGTTTTTCAAGGTCCTAGCCTAGCCTATATAATGCCTGTGATACTCCATCTTGTCAAGGCACTCAAGCATACAGAGGCATAGGCGAGTACCTAAAACCCACAATATATTTCTCTTTTCTTGTTTTTTTTCCTCTTGTAGAAATAACATCTTGAAGAATTCACGATAAATCGGGAGTGTAAAATTACACCTTAAGGTAGAAGAAATATATCAACTATCTACCATGGCTGAAGGTAAGTATAATTCTGCTGCCTGGATCTATCAGTATCGATCCTAATCAAGAAATTTTAACAATAACCTGTTTCAAGCTGACTTGATGGAGCTCATCCCGCATATCCAACTTACACCCAACCACTATCACTGGAACCCTAACCTGGGGACAAACAATAAGATTTTCACTATCATGGAGTAACTTAAACATTTAAACACACACTTTACTTAAGGATTAGGCAAAGTCAAGTCCCCGATACGGGGCCAATTTGCAAACAGGAAAATTGACCTACTACAAACTAATATATTAATCTAGAAAATTAGTAAATCAATGGCCTGCAGGTTGCAAAAAACCGGGTCGTAGAAGTATAGCAATAATAAACAACCATGTATTAAACCGTGGGACTCAAAAATAAATAATCCTAGTCCTAACAAAAACAAGAAATCAAAGGGTTGTTCTTGTTTTGGAATCAAATAAGCAATGCGAAAATAATCAACAAATAAAATAAAATTGATAAAGTGATTAGGGTGAGCGAAACCCTAGGTTCAAAGTATTCTTTAGTAGCCAAATTTTTGCAAACTTTTGCAAATCAATAAGAGATACGGAATGAGTAATTCGTTAATATATCCAAAATTAAATCACAATCTCAAGAAAGCTCACCAAATAGAACACACAAGGTCTAATCTAGAACCTACGAAACACACATAAATGGATTACGTCTACAGAACTACTTCACACCTAAGGAAAACCTAATCAATCCAATCTAATTATCCATGGGGTAATAAATAATAAGACCCTTCCTATTTATCGCCGATCTGATCATAATAGATTTCATAAAGCAATTCAACAAACTCGTGAAGTGTATTGAAAAGCGTAATGAATAGATTAATATGACACATTCGGGAAATAATTGAATCACAAGTGTAGAAGTACTTGCAAAATCAACTAGCTACGAATATCCATCTCCTACAGTAAATCCATCCTATCCTAGCCTAGCATTTTACTAGAAATAGCGAACAAAGATAGATTTTGTGTGTGGATCAGTGTTATGTGGATGGATGGATTATAAGATGATGAATTGCAAAATGATATTTCTCTGCCAAAGTCTTCCTTATTTATAAGTTTGATTTAGAACTCTTTGCTTACTCATTGATGACTCTTATTAATATCCTTTAATTTCCTGAATTAAATGGAGACCGTTTAGTTATTTCAAACTGGGACTTAATTAACATTCTCCGTCAATAACTTTTGGAAAACTCTAGAGTTACTATCTTTATTTAACTTCCTGCTTCAATGACTCTTAGAAGACTCTGAAGTTAGTTGTACTTATATAGGAATTTATTGTATGGCTTTAATTTATTTACCTCCACTGCAAAATGCCAATTCCCCATAAATCCGTCCTCAGCCAAACTTGTATTCTAAAATTTCTTTTAGATATAGGAATGAGCTTCAATTAAGTACAAAATCAGGGGAAACCAACACAACAAGACAATGGATTTTGACATAAAAATATATACCATATGAGCCTACCATGCAAGTAGTGTTGTGTTGTCCCTCATTCACAACCATTCATTCTTTATGAGAGTGGTTGCCATGTACGGAACAAGCATGATCACTTCTTCGAGGAGGTATGTCCTTGCTGCATAGAACCATCATCAACTGTGACTCTTCATGAATGTCAGTACCGCTCTTATGTAAGTACTATTATGTCATCCAGACTCATCTAGATAATGGTCACTGTCATCCATCCACAACTATATTGCCACCCAATAGTATCCATCCATTCCACAACTGCGTGCTTAGAGGAAAAAATTATTGGTTTTAAACACATCGGTAGTATCAATCATTCATTTTCAAGAAGCTCAAAAAATTATAAAAATATATAAATTTGACTATAATGGACAAGTAGTAATACACATATTACCGATAGTAAAGCAAGTGGGAATATAGATTATATTTAGGAGTGTTAATTATCCCTGAATGGTTTTGGACATAACCTTGACCATTAGATTATAAAAATAATAACAGATGGTTTAGATTTAATTTGTTGATTTGGTACTAATTTTGTGGGTAGTTTTCATATATTAGCAATTTTTTCCTCACGTAATTCCCATTCTCACAAATTCTCCCCCAGCGCCTCTCTACATTCTCGCCCCATAGATGCGCCTCTGCAGAGATTAAGCGGTGGAACTCTCTCTTCATTCTCATCCCGTGGATGTGACTCTGTAGAGATTAAACGTTGGAACTCTTGCACCTTGCACACCAGACTGAAGATGCAACTTAATTCAAGAAAATTTCATGTTGTCTTCATTTTTTTCACTCACGATGATTTTACAACACTAACTATTGAACAGGACATCTTTGCTCTGCACCTCTCTTCATTCTCTTGTTGTGCCTGCGCTCTGAAAAAATAAATCACTATATATGCTGCGTTTTGCACACCAGACTGAAAATGAGGCTGAATTCAGGGCAAAAAGAGGGATAAAAAACACGGTGAAGAGGTGCAGAATCAGAACCGTGTAGGAGGATATGGTAATGATGGTGAGATTTAAGAAGATTAGCAGTGCAAGGTTTTGAGGTCGAGCTCTATCGAAATCATACTCCTATTTTGATCCTTTTTTTTGTTAACTCTCTGTTACGTCTGCTGCTGTGCTCGAGTAACTACCAACACCAACATTTTTAATTGAATGTATGTTTACATGTTGAAGTGAAATGAAACATATGGCTCAATTAAATGCTATAGTGGTTCATTAGTACAAGAGTTGATTTTTCACTCTCACTTAAATGCTATAGTGGTTCATTCTCTTCACTGATAATAATTTTGCAATTAATGCAATGTGTGTGTATTAATTGTTGACTTCAACCAGTACTTAGTGGTACTTGTCATTCCATGTGTGTGGTATTAATTTTCAAAATGGCTGGTATTAAATTTTACAAAGACTAGTATTATTTACTAGGTACGGTTGGTAAATATGTGTATTAATTTCAAAATACTTCTAGTACCTCGTTTTAATGTAGCACCTCGTTTTTATACATGTAATACCACAAGAATCATGTGACATTTATATACCATCCACAACAAGTATCTAATTGGACACAAGCAATGTACCAATAACTGTATGTTTTAGTACCCAATTATTATTAAAGTAGCATCTTGTTTTCATACACGAAATACCACCAGATCATATTACATTTATATACCCATCCACAACAAGTATCTAATTGGACACAAACAATGTACCAATATATGGATGTATTGATACTAGTTAATCATTAAAGTAGCACCTCATTTTCAAACATGAAATACCACCAAAATCATATGACATTATATATACAACATCCACAACAAGTATCCAATTGGACACAAACAATGTACCAATAGCTAGATGTATTAGTACTAGTTTATTGTTAAAGTAGCACCTCATTTTCATATACAAAATGCTGCCATAATCATATAACATTTATATACCCTTCCACAACAAGTATCTAATTGGACATTGTAACACCCCATCCAACACTTACGCACTTAATAACAACTGCAGCGGAAACCAAGCTTCATCACATTACTTAACTGTTGTTACTGGTGTTACACGCCGTTAACCACCCACGTGGTTAACAAGGCTATTACATATACAATGTATCGGTCTGATGGACTAGATTCCCGAGCGACTACACATTGCTATCCCTTTTCCATTAACAACAAAACATACACATACCTTCCAACTGTACCGAGTATTCACAAACTAATGCCGATAACAATTTCGGTCTTACTACACCTACTGTATATATACAACTTAAATGATTACCCATGTACAACAACGACTACCCCGTCCTACTCTCGAACGGCTTCCAGCTCGTTGTACCTGAAATAGGAAAAAGAAGAGAAAGGGTGGCCCCCTAGGGGCTCAGCACCTTTGCTGGTATGGTAATCCCGCAGCCCGCATGCTACCGGGCCACTCACAACTAATTGTCGTCTTAGCATGCGGTTGATTATATTTGAATCATGCATGTAAACTATAAACACACAACACATAACATTCCACCTCAATGGGCTCAACAAACAGATAACACATCCTTACTTGATAAGTCACTCATTGCGTTCATTACCCTAGAGTGTTTCTCCTCTAATAATGGAGCTACTTCCTTAAGGCGACACTTACCCATTAATCGGGTTATCCTTAAACGCCTCTTATCACAACTGGGATTCATATCCATGATCCACATACTCCACATTTCACAACATATAACATACACCACATAACAACACTTTTCACGTTTCAACGTGCACATAACAACATCGCAATGGGAATTGCAGTACAACAACAACACATAACATAATGGGAACGGTTCTCTTAGGAACCGACCCAAACATAGTTAATTCACTGGTGAGCCTAGAGAATGATGTTACCCTCATGATAAACTCGTTATACAACACTCATTACCGTCCTAATAGTCGGACGAGTAACTTAAGTTAAGATGGTTCGGATATGGTGACCCGAACACACCACATAAACACATGTATCCCCCTAAACCGATCATAAGTCAGAATAGTTAAGCTTTGGAGTAAGCTAATGGGAGATCATAACCCGTGAGGGAAACAACCAAACAGAGAGGAGGGTAAGGCTAAAAAGGATACCCACTCCCAAACAACGCTCGACCGGACAACCGGATTCCTCACCCCTGTTAGTACATACTTACTTTTAGATATTAGTTAGAGCCCCCACTATGGTCTATCACATCCACACACGCCATACAGTATTACAACCGGGTTAAACATACGAGGGAGGTCCATACATACACACACAAATATCACACAATTAACACACGCATAGCCGTGGTTAGAACGTCCCATGGTTCGGGTCGTTTAATCCGAATACCGAACTCTCATGTGATCCTAGACTCAGTTAGCTAAGGTTTAACACTTTGGAGGTTAAATGGTATCGGAGTTGAACACGCCACATAAATGAATTACTATAAACTCATTACATGTTTATCTTACAATGTGGCAACATACAGAAAAACACATTGGCATACAGCCGGTGTAATCCGGTAGGACATAGGTTGCAAGAAAACCATACCTGTCACCGGAGTCCACTCTATCATGTCCCACTTATGTTCCTCGAACAATTCACGAACACTGGTAACATTAAAGTGGCCTTCATTACATGGGGGTAACATGTTTGGGTAACGTTGAACGACCATGGTTAACACCGTTAACTAGTTAAATAACTTCACATTTTTAACTTGTTTTACTCTCACATTTTACTACAACTTTTCACTCACTTAATTGTCATTATATCTCACCTAACATGTCCTTAACAACTTTATAACATCATTACTTATCAATCCCCATCATTACACATCATTTTCATACCTTAAACAACATTTTTAGAGTGGTCCGGGACTTGGTCCTTACCCTAAGTCCCGGACCAACACTTAAGGAATCTCTCGGGTGATTTTAATAGGGTGGTCCGGGACCTTGTACTCATCCCAAGTCCCGGACCAAGACAGTCTCTTCTCTCGCTCGCTAGTTTTTAATATGTGGTCCGGGACTTAACCTTTAACTAAGTCCCGGACCAATGCTACAGAATTGCACATTATGCATTTTCAAGCCTTGTTCAACATGTTCTCTTCACCCCATTGTTTACCCAAACTTCATACATGATCTTAGGCATATTCTAATACCAAAATATCATTTGATCACCTTAAAACATTGTCCAACTTGTTACTCACTTTTCTTACAAAATCTCTTAATACTTGTACATTTTTCATTTGTTTTCTAAGTGGTGTTTCACACCTATAATGACCACTATACCAAATGTTTCCTCTCCATCTTAACATCATCTCCCAAGCATCTTTTCTTACTAACTAAATCTCCTTTTTCACACCTCTTAAAATTCCTTTCTCAATCCTTACCTAAACATCATTCCCTCCTTGTACATCAACATTCCGAAACCTTAAACAAACTTCTCCAAGACTTTAGTACATCCCACAAACACCCATTGGATTTCTAGAACTTCCAAGATAATGTCTAAATCCTGTAGCACTCTAACACCTTAATACATGCTTTCTTCCCTAGTAAAACATTTATTCATTCCTAACACTTCCTAGTTCACTAAACTCATTTAAGCACTTAAAACTTCTTGTACATTATCCAAATTTTGCCATGGGTTCTCCTAGCATATTGTCATACCAAAACACATTGTTTTTCGCCATTAGACACTCAAGAACACCTAAATCCATCAAGAACCTTCTCACACACAAAACTTCACAAAATTTTACACTACATCACAATATAGTGCATAATCAAATTGCTTGGCACTTAGGCCCCTAAATAACATGGCTCTTAGGCCCTTAAATTGCATAAACCATAAACACTGAATTTCCCCATGTATATATATTGCCTTTGACCTGCAAATACACCAACAATACATATGCCCTTAATAACTCCTTGAGAGCATTTTACTAGCTCATTTGCCATTGGCTCCTTAGGTATTTTATTAAGCAAATCAAGCTCATTTTTCCTAGGCATTTAAACTACATTTAGATAGTTTGTTTACCTCTTTTCCTTCACAAGCTTTTTTTTTCATTGACACCCCTTGCTCCTCCTTTGATAGAAAACCGGCAAGGCTTTGATTGCTTGTCAAACTTCTAATCAATGTACAAGCAAGGTAATGGTATTCAAGCTTCATGCTTAAACTCGTTGTAAACCCTAGGTTATATACATTATCTTTACACATTAGGATAGTTGTTTTACCTTGGAAACAGAAGAGAGCTTGATTAAGCATCAAGAGAGGACTCCACCAAGCCCTTGAATGATTGGAATGAAGCTAGAACAAGCAAGATGAAGGCACCATAAGTGGTGATTTTCGGCCACACACTAAAACAAGAGGAAACATTGATTTTCTTTGACTTCCTTACCTTGAAAAGGGAATGACAAGGCATGAAAAGGTGAGCTCAAGCTCCAACAATGGTGAATCTTCATGTCACCGAAATGGAGTTCTTGAAGATTGAAAAGAGAGAAGTGTAGAGCTTGGCCTACTAAGACAAATATGGTCTTAGAATTTGATTTGGTATATGGAGCTAGGAATTACAAGCATTCAAAGATGGAGTAGTTGTGTGGGCTGTAGCAAACCGAGAATGAGAAGGGAGAAGAGAGGTTGGAGACCGTGTGAAATGAAGAAGGAAGGAAGGAAATGAGGAGGAAGCTTGCTTTTGGAGATATTTATGCTAAAAGTAAATAGTAACCATGCTTTATTACTTTTCTTGTTTATTTGATTGGTCAAGTGTGGTGAGTCACACATGAAAAATCGGCCCCCTTTACATAATAGGGCATATCATGGTCTTTGTTGACCAACTAACTTACTTATATTGACTTATGTCATAAACTAGCATATTTTGGTTACTATTCACAAACAAGGCACATATTTGTGAAATTTTTGATTTCTCATTGATTTAGACTTCCTAATGTGATACTAATTAGTACAATGTTAATTAGAGTGTAATGATGGACATTTAGCCACTCAAAACTCATTTACAAGACAATTTTCAAAAATGTGCTTTAAGACTCCTTAAAGCACATTTTGTTTTTTAACTTGTTTTCAAGCTTGGTTTTCTTTGGTAATTGATTTAATATGTTCATTAACATATTTATAAGGTATAGGTATGACCTTTAGGTCTTATACAAATTTATCCCAAGCTTAGAGCACATTTCTGCCCATATTGACTTTAAGGTATTTATTTGTGTTTTGTTTGGTTTAATTGTCTACCAAGGTTTCCTAAGGACTTAATTACCTTATTAAATCATAATTGACTATTATTTAGTCTTGTTAGGTTCTTTGGGTCCTAACCAAGTTCACTCCAAGCTTAGAGCATGTTTTTGCTCAAGCTGTGTCTTAGTGCTTATATGTTTTTTACTATGGTTAAATTGTACACTGATGTTTCTAAGGCACTTTTTAGCCTTTAATATCATAGTTTAGTATTTAAACAATATATCAAGGTTTGGGGTATTTCAATCTACCCCCCTTAAAAGAACTTCGTCCTCGAAGTTTACACTTCCCACACATCTTTTGGATTAGAACGCAGGAATCACTTGGAAATAAACTTCCATAACCAAACATACTTTACATCACAACCTCGGACTTAGCGGTCCGGGTACATATACACATCCATACATAATAACATACTCACATGATAACCTCGACTCAATGGTCCGGGTATCTTAACAACATTTGCACATACATACAACCCTTAGACTCTTGGGTGTGGGTACCATACAACATTTAGACCCATAGGTCTTGATAACATAACAGCCTTTAGACACATAGGTCTATGTAACACAACACATTTAGACTCATAGGTCTTATAACATACACTTTTGGAACTCAATGTCAAAATAATCTTTATTACACATACCACACAACATGTCTTAGCATGTATGGCAACCAAAAAACATCTTTTACATACACTGTGATCCCGCAGAACCCGGTCGCGATGGACGCCTTCTGGTCCCCGTCCCTTTGGGAGATCAAACAATCACTTAATCTTTAACATATATACTTCTCATGTCACCGGTCCGAAGACAAAGGCTCATGCGTCGTCGGCTCGTGAGCAAGTACTACAAAAATATTCTTTACTAGGTTAAGTATAAGAGAATCCTTTATTTCAAAATATTAATCGATTGTTTTGGAAATACCAATTGAAAATCCTTTTTGAAAACGCAACACAACTCCAAGTCCAACTTATGCTCTTTGCTTCTTTTCATAGCGTGGTTATTTGTGACCACTTATGGGGAGCTTCAAGAATCATCCAACCCTGATGTGATCAGCATCAGTGTTG
This sequence comes from Limonium bicolor, assembly GCA_023374045.1. NCBI lineage: Eukaryota > Viridiplantae > Streptophyta > Magnoliopsida > Caryophyllales > Plumbaginaceae > Limonium > Limonium bicolor. The sequence goes on along the minus strand of JAIOTZ010000169.1, from coordinate 30,441 downwards.
AACTATCCTTCCACCCCAATTTGTGTCCGGCTTCCCTTGATCTCATGAAAATCAAGTTCCACTTCCCACTTCATTTTCAAGCATCAAGTAATACACTCATTTCCCATTTTCTATCTTTTAGTCATTCTAGTCATAATCATACATCTCCAAGGATAGAACTCCGTCTATCAGTTCTCCATTCACTTAATCCAGCTACCTAGGGAATCTTATTCTCACTAGGTTCTATGTCGGTTTCATACCCTCTAATGAATCACTATATTGTATATATACACATATATTTTATCAAAACAACACACACAGTTTCACATTTATACACTGTCGGGGTTTTTGTTCCCCCGGGAGTTTCTCTACTCCCACACTTGTACTATCACACACACACTGTTAATAAATCAACATACTTATCATAATGGTATTCGCATCTTCTGTGCGCAATTACCACAGTTAAACCATGAATGAATGTGTATGTTTACGTAACACACACACCAATCATCAAAACAATTATTTTGTGCTATGCACAACATAAGTCACGTACACTTGTACGGTAATACACACTAAGTGGTTTTGCGCTCTACCCCCCTTTAAAGGGATTACGCCCACGTAATCAATCACTTAATCATTGGTTTAAAACGTTCTGCCGTCGTGAAGTACTTTAACTTCCACGCGGTCTATTATACAATGCATTCTGATTAGAGGATCTTAACCATATTGGCGGTTTATTTCCTAAACCAAGAATTCTCATTGGAGTTTGCTTTAACTCTTAACTGGTTTTGGTTCTGGCCTGTGAGGCTTCTAGGCATTAATAATTAGCCGTTCACTCATGTTCACCACGCACATTCAACACTTGAATCACTGGCTCACTAGTTTCTGCTGCGAAACTCTAATAACTGTAGGGCTTAGTTTGCCCCATTCGTTATTCTTATTGTATTCTACATCCCCAATTATCACCTTTATCTTGGTAACAACGGTTTCTCAACCGATGCGTGGTATTTCAAAACTTTCCATCCCCTTCTCCAATAACTTACTGCGTAAACTGCTACGTATTTCACGATGACTGACTCGATTCCTTCTGACTTACTGTCGGTTGAGGTTGAGCTACTACCTAGTGTGTAGTGCTCTCTCGGCTATTTCCTGCACTTGAGGTATATTCCATACCGATATTTGGTATTCCGTGTTATTGCAGTCATTTATTGCTAAACATGTCTCCACATCTGGTTTTGTACATGTATCCTTTCATTGGTACGACCTTGCATTTCCTATGCCTTGGTCCTTATAGCGTTATAAGTTTTTTCTACTTCCACGACTTTTAACATTTTCCCCAATTCCTAGCTATCTCACTCGATCATTACTGCACAAGTGCAATACCAAAACACTCAGGCATACAGAGTGTAGAGGCGTAAACTCTTGGCAGTAAATCTCTTATGCGATTGCAATGGAACTCACACTGTGTTTCACTGAGATTCTTATTTCGTAATACTGGCTACTGGCTTACTGCCTGGTTCATTTGTTAACACTTACTGTTGTATCTCCACAGGGTTTAACTCATAACTCTGCTCATTCACCATTTTATCATTTAACAATACTTATACAATAGTCGCTTATTGCGCACTGTATCCTTACTCATTATACAACATCAACTTACACTACATCCGCTATTATATTAGCTTCCACCATTACACTGGGTTTCGCCACTTATTTGGCTGATTGTTGAATATGCTGTTCTTCGAGTCTTTATGCTCCTTGAGCGTTGTTCACTACACATTTAGCATCACACACCTATGGTGGTTGCTATTAGACTTATTACTCTTCCAGTCTTGCAATATCGAGAGGTATCCCCACTCTTAAAGTAGTGGTTCGTTCTCCACTCTATTCACTTGTATAACATAAACTTTCGTAATCAATAAAATGTACATAACACGTATTACTTGTGGCTTATAGCCTTACTGCCTCGAGCTCTACTCATCATAGGTTGTTCACACTCATTTATTTCTCTGTGCAACATTTCATGATTTGGAGGTTGTATTGACTCCACGACAAGGTCGTTGCATCACGATTCCTTCCAAGTTGTCTCTTGGCAACTTAGGGTCATATTGTTAAGTGGGTTCCCTTCGGTGTTTAAACCGAGTAATTGTTTCAACTCTTGCGTTTCTGTCACATTGTTTCAATCAACAATTGTTGATTCAAACACCCCTCAAGGATTGCTCCTGGGTGTTGCCAAGGTATGCCATTACATCCGGTTTGCACTTATGGGTACATTTAGCTGGGTTTACTATCCTTTTCTATGAAGGTCGATACTCCCCAGTAGTCTAGGTGATCATTCCGGGAGTTTCATCCCGTTTATTGCACATTAACGTGCCCAAATTAGGCATCTGCCTTGCCACGTACAGGCTGGGTCACCGTTCCAGCTATCATGTTTATCCCTGAGGATCCTTAAGACATATGCGATGTCTTTACGTATCAGACTGTCAGTGCACTCGTATTCCCCGACTCTTAAACATTTCCTTGAAACGAATTCACTAATTCATTTAGTCTTGTCGACTTAACCGAGTTCTTTTATTCCAACCATTTTTTTGGTAACCCTTTGCTCTTGCTTGACTTTCACTGCTGACTGTAGTATGGAGTCAACTACTTCCCGTGTCCGGACTTTACTCGTATACATATGTGGGGTACCATACTGATACATTGCTACTTACCCGATTAACCCATCAGTAGGTCTGTCAGGCCCACAAGCTCCTATCGGAGTGCGGTCGTCCCACATTTCAGTTGGTACACTCGTAATGTCCGTCACACGCCTAGGTGAAGTATTCTGTTGTCAACTCCCTTATATTGTCCTGTGACAATATGCATTTGTGCTTCCCGAACTTAATCAAGGGAAAGTCTATCCACTGTTGTATTACCATGAACTCAATCCATTCCCTCGGTTGTTACCCTTGGGTTTACCGGTTTCCTTTCCGGTTATTCAAAAGTAAACTGGGTATAACTTACCTACCGTGTGGCACTGAGGCTGGTGTAGGTCCTCTGGTTTGTTTTTAAAAGAAGGTAGAAAGAAGTATTGGTTTGAAAGAAATCTGGTTTTGAAAGAAAAGAGTTTGCAATAAATCTGAGTTGAAAGAAAAAATTCTTATGGTTTTACAATGCCTTCTTCCCTTAACCAAATCTAGCTTCCTGCTGACTGGTGTATTTCCATTTACAGAGGTTAGGCTATCAAGCCCTTCCATGGTCGTGACGATCTCATTTAACTTCATGGTACTTTACTAAGTACTTTGTATTTATTATAAATTTCCCGAATAGCCCTGTTATAGCAGCACTTGCCATGGCAAGTGCGCCATGCTAACTAGATATCGGTTCAACACATACCGGTTGCGGTATCGTTTTACCCGCACTGTCAACAGTAGCCTTGTTGGCCCTCACTTGATCTTACAGTCTTGACAATTGACCCTCTGGGCGACTTTTCACTGTATTCATGTATTCACATGGTAATTGTTAGCTAGGTGTGTTTCCCATTCTAGAGACCCCTTTCCTTAGTATTGTTTCCTCTTCGTAGCCCGTTCCATGCATTTGTCGTGGTTACTGAGACTTGTCTCTGTTTGGGCACCACGTTGTAGTTCCTTTGTCGGTTGGTATACCGTTGGTGTATCATTTAACAACTGTGGTCCCGTAGACACTCGTCTCGGGTTTCACTAATCCACTTCTTGCCTGTTGCACGGTTGGCGTGTTGCAAGCTGGTTGTTCTCGACTGCTCAGCATGTCGACCCATGTTGCCAGAAAAAATTCTATTCTTCTATACACAAGATTCTCATTCTTCGCTATTAAATGCGGTTAACCACTGTTTAGATGGAAACCGTCCTCCGGTTTCCCCAGTTTCGGGATCTACCGTATGTCAGGTTCTCCGTTTCTCATAGAAGTACTTATACAGCCAGATCGGGTATTCCGAGTATGAGAGGACTTCCATCTCTCTGGCGTTGTTTCCCAAGCTATAACAAGGATTGCGGAGGGCGGTAAGGATATGTAGGTTTCCAATACCCACTGGTAATACCTAATAGCGTACTCTCACGCTATCACTCAACCCTTAACCCAAAGTACTTAAATCCTAACTCGGTACTTCCTAAGCTCGGTAACTCAGTCATCAAGCGATACTTCCTCTATACCACTTTTTGTAACACCCACCCCATCCAACACTTACGCACTTAACAACTGCAGCGGAAAACAAGCTTCATCACATTACTTAACTCGTTGGTGTTACACGCCGTTAACCACCCACGTGGCTAACAAGGCTATTACATATACAATGTATCGGTCTGATGGACTAGATTCCCGAGCGACTACACATTGCTATCCCTTTCCATTAACAACAAAACATACACATACCTTCCAACTGTACCGAGTATTCACAAACTAATGTCGATAACAATTTCGGTCTTACTACACTACTGTATTATACAACTTAAATGATTACCCATGTACAACGACTACCCCCCCCGTCCTACTCTCGAACGGCTTCCAGCTCCTTGTACCTGAAATAGGAAAAAAGAGAAAGGGTGGCCCCCCAGGAGCTCAGCACCTTTGCTGGTATGGTAATCCCGCAGCCCGCATGCTACCGGGCCACGCACAACTAATTGTCGTCTTAGCATGCGGTTGATTATATTTGAATCATGCTTGTAAACTATAACACACAACACATAACATTCCACCTCAATGGGCTCAACAAACAGATAACACATCCTTACTTGATAAGTCACTCATTGCGTTCATTAACCCTAGAGTGTTTCTCCTCTAATGGAGCTACTTCCTTAATAGGCGACACTTACCCATTAATCGGGTTATCCTAAACGCCTCTTATCACAACTGGGATTCATATCCATGATCCACATACTCCACATTTCACAACATATAACATACACCACATAACAACTTTTCACATTTCAACGTGCACATAACAACATCGCAATGGGAATTGCAGTACAACAACAACACATAACATAACGGGAACGGTTCTCTTAGGAACCGACCCAAACATAGTTAATTCACTGGTGAGCCTAGAGAATGATGTCACCCTCATGATAAACTCGTTATACAACACTCATTACCGTCCTAATAGTCGGACGAGTAACTTAAGTTAAGATGGTTCGGATATGGTGACCCGAACACACCACATAACACATGTTCCCCCTAAACCGATCATAAGTCAGAATAGTTAAGCTTTGGAGTAAGCTAATGGGAGATCATAACCTGTGAGGGAAACAACCATAACAGAGAGGAGGGTAAGGCTAAAAAGGATACCCACTCCCAACACACGCGCGACCGGAACAACCGGATTCCTCACCCCTGTTAGTACATACTTACTTTTAGATATTAGTTAGAGCCCCACTATGGAGTCTATCACATCCACACGCCATACAGTATTACAACCGGGTTAAACATACGAGGGAGGTCCTTACATACACACACAAATATCACACAATAACAACACAGCATAGCCGTGGTTAGAACGCTCCCATGGTTCGGGTCGTTTAATCCGAATACCGAACTCTCATGTGATCCTAGACTCAGTTAGCTAAGGTTTAACACTTTGGAGGTTAAATGGTATCGGAGTTGAACACGCCACATAAATGAATTACTATAAACTCATTACATGTTTTATCTTACAACGTGGCAAACATACAGAAAACACATTGGCATACAAGCCGGTGTAATCCGGTAGGACACAGGTTGCAAGAAAACCATACCTGTCACCGAGTCCACTCTATCATGTCCACTTATGTTCCTTGAACAATTCACGAACAACTGGTAACATTAAAGTTGCCTTCATTAACATTGGGGGTAACATGTTTGGGTAACGTTGAACGACCATGGTTAACACCGTTAACTAGTTAAATAACTTCACATTTTAACTTGTTTTACTCTCACATTTTACTACAACTTTTCACTCACTTAATTGTCATTATATCTCACCTAACATGTCCTTAACAACTTTAAAACATCATTACTTATCAATCCCCATCATTACACATCATTTTCATACCTTAAACAACATTTTTAGAGTGGTCCGGGACTTGGTCCTTACCCTAAGTCCCGGACCACACTTAAGGAATCTCTCGGGTGATTTTAATAGGGTGGTCCGGGACCTTGTACTCATCCCAAGTCCCGGACCAAGACAGTCTTCTTACTCTCGGCTAGTTTTTAATATGTGGTCCGGGACTTTAACCTTTAACTAAGTCCCGGACCAATGCTACAGAATTGCACATTATGCATTTTCAAGCCTTGTTCAACATGTTCTCTTCACCCATTGTTTACCCCAAACTTCATACATGATCTTAGGCATATTCTAATACCAAATATCACTTTGATTCACCTTAAAACATTGTCCAACTTGTTTACTCACTTTTCTTACAAAATCTCTTAATACTTGTACATTTTTCATTTGGTTTTCTAAGTGGTGTTTCACACCTATAATGACCACTATACCAAAATGTTTCCTCTCCATCTTAACATCATCTCCCAAGCATCTTTTCTTACTAACTAAATCTCCTTTTTCACACCTTCTTAAAATTCCTTTCTCAATCCTTACCTAAACATCATTCCCTCCTTGTACATCAACATTCCTAAACCTTAAACAAACTTCTCCAAGACTTTAGTACATCCCACAAACACCCATTGGATTTCTAGAACTTCCAAGATAATGTCTAAATCCTTGTAGCACTCTAAACACCTTAATACATGCTTTCTTCCCTAGTAAAACATTTATTCATTCCTAACACTTCCTAGTTCACTAAACTCATTTAAGCACTTAAAACTTCTTGTACATTATCCAAATTTTGCCATGGGTTCTCCTAGCATATTGTCATACCAAAACACATTGTTTTTCGCCATTAGACACTCAAGAACACCTAAATCCATCAAGAACCTTCTCACACACAAAACTTCACCAAATTTTACACTACATCACAATATAGTGCATAATCAAATTGCTTGGCACTTAGGCCCCTAAATAACATGGCTCTTAGGCCCTTAAATTGCATAAACCATAAACACTGAATTTCCACATGTATATATATTGCCTTTGACCTGCAAATACACCCAACAATACATATGCCCTTAATAAACTCCTTGAGAGCATTTTACTAGCTCATTTGCCATTGGCTCCTTAGGTATTTTATTAAGCAAATCAAGCTCATTTTTCCTAGGCATTTAAACTACATTTAGATAGTTTGTTTACCTCTTTTCCTTCACAAGCTTTTTTTTCATTGACACCCCTTGCTCCTTCTTTGATAGAAAACCGGCAAGGCTTTGATTGCTTGTCAAACTTCTAATCAATGTACAAGCAAGGTAATGAGTATTCAAGCTTCATGCTTAAACTCATTGTAAACCCTAGGTTATATATACATTATCTTTACACATTAGGATATTGTTTTTTTACCTTGGAAACAGAAGAGAGCTTGATTAAGCATCAAGAGAGGACTCCACCAGCCCTTGAATGATTGGAATTAAGCTAGAACAAGCAAGATGAAGGCACCATAAGTGGTGATTTTCGGCCACACACTAAAACAAGAGGAAACATTGATTTTCTTTGACTTTCTTACCTTGAAGCAAAGGAGAATGACAAGGCATGAAAAGGTGAGCTCAAGCTCCAACAATGGTGAATCTTCATGTCACCGAAATGGAGTTCTTGAAGATTTGAAAAGAGAGAAGTGTAGAGCTTGGCCTAACTAAGACAAATATGGTCTTAGAATTTGATTTGGTATATGGAGCTAGGAATTACAAGCATTCAAAGATGGAGTAGTTGTGTGGGCTGTAGCAAACCGAGAATGAGAAGGGAGAAGAGAGGTTGGAGACCGTGTGAAATGAAGAAGGAAGGAAAAAATGAGGAGGAAGCTTGCTTTTGGAGATATTTATGCTAAAAGTAAATAGTAACCATGCTTTATTACTTTTCTTGTTTATTTGATTGGTCAAGTGTGGTGAGTCACACATGAAAAATCGGCCCCCTTTACATAATAGGGCATATCATGGTCTTTGTTGACCAACTAACTTACTTATATTGACTTATGTCATAAACTAGCATATTTTGGTTACTATTCACAAACAAGGCACATATTTGTGAAATTTTTGATTTCTCATTGATTTAGACTTCCTAATGTGATACTAATTAGTACATGTTAATTAAAGAGTAATGATGGACATTTAGCCACTCAAAACTCATTTACAAGACAATTTTTCAAAATGTGCTTTAAGACTCCTTAAAGCACATTTTTGTGTTTAACTTGTTTTCAAGCTTGGTTTTCTATGGTAATTGATTTAATATGTTCATTAACATATTTATAAGGATAGGTATGACCTTTAGGTCTTATACAAATTTATCCCAAGCTTAGAGCACATTTCTGCCCATATTGACTTTAAGGTATTTATTTGTGTTTTTTTGGTTTAATTGTCTACCAAGGTTTCCTAAGGACTTAATTAGCCTTATTAAATCATAATTGACTATTATTTAGTCTTGGTAGGTTTTTTGGGTCCTAACCAAGTTCACTCCAAGCTTAGAGCATGTTTTTGCTCAAGCTGTGTCTTAGTGCTTTATTGTGTTTTACTATGGTTTAAATTGTACACTGATGTTTCTAAGGCACTTTTTAGCCTTTAAATATCATAGTTTAGTATTTAAACAATATATCAAGGTTTGGGGTATTTCAATCTACCCCCCTTAAAAGAACTTCGTCCTCGAAGTTTACACTTCCCACACATCTTTTGGATTAGAACGCAGGAATCACTTGGAAATAACTTCCATAACCAAACATACTTTACATCACAACCTCGGACTTAGCGGTCCGGGTACATATACACATCCATACATAACATAACATACTCACATGATAACCTCGGACTCAATGGTCCGGTATCTTAACAACATTTGCACATACATACAACCCTTAGACTCTTGGGTCTGGGTACCATAACAACATTTAGACCCATAGGTCTTGATAACATAACAGCCTTTAGACACATAGGTCTATGTAACACAACACATTTAGACTCATAGGTCTTAATAACATACACTTTTGGAACTCAATGTCAAAATAATCTTTATTACACATACCACACAACATGTCTTAGCATGTATGGCAACCAAAAAATCTTTTACATACACTGTGATCCCGCAGAACCCGGTCGCGATGGACACCTTCTGGTCCCCGTCCCTTTGGGAGATCAAAACAATCACTTAATCTTTAACATATATACTTCTCATGTCACCGGTCCGAAGACAAAGGCTCATGCGTCCTCGCTCGTGAGCAAGTACTACAAAAATATTCTTTACTAGGTTAAGTATAAGAGAATCCTTTATTTCAAAATATTAATCGATTGTTTTGGAAATACCAATTGAAAATCCTTTTTGAAAATGCAACACAACTCCAAGTCCAACTTATGCTCTTTGCTTCTTTTCTTAGCGTGGTTATTTGTGACCACTTATGGGAGCTTCAAGAATCATCCAACCCTGATGTGATCAGCATCAGTGTTGAACTATCCTTCCACCCCAATTTGTGTCCGGCTTCCCTTGATCTCATGAAAATCAAGTTCCACTTCCCACTTCATTTTCAAGCATCAAGTAATACACTCATTTCCCATTTTCTATCTTTTAGTCATTCTAGTCATAATCATACATCTCCAAGGGATAGAACTCCGTCTATCAGTTATCTCCATTCACTTAAATCCAGCTACCTAGGGAATCTTATTCTCACTAGGTTCTATGTCGGTTTCATACCCTCTAATGAATCACTATTTGTATATATACACATATATTTTATCAAAATACAACACACAGTTTCACATTTATACACTGTCGGGGTTTTTGTTCCCCCGGGAGTTTCTATACTCCCACACTTGTACTATCACACACAACTGTTAATAAATCAACACACTTATCACAATGGTATTCGCATCTTCTGTGCGCAATTACCACAATTAAACCATGAATGAATGTGTATGTTTACGTAACACCACACCAATCATCAAAACAATTATTTTGTGCTATGCACAACATAAGTCACATACACTTGTACGGTAATACACACTAAGTGGTTTTGCGCTCTACCCCCCTTAAAAGGGATTACGCCCACGTAATCAATCACTTAATCATTGGTTTAAAACGTTCTGCCGTCGTGAAGTACTTTTACTTCCACGCGGTCTATTATACAATGCATTCTGATTAGAGGATCTTAACCATATTGGCGGTTTATTTCCTAAACCAAGAATTCTCATTGGAGTTTGCTTTAACTCTTAACTGGTTTCGGTTCTGGCCTGTGAGGCTTCTAGGCATTAATAATTAGCCGTTCACTCATGTTCACCATGCACATTCAACACTTGAATCACTGGCTCACTAGTTTCTGCTGCGAAACTCTAATAATTGTAGGGCTTAGTTTGCCCCATTCGTTATTCTTACAGTATTATACATCCCCAATTATCACCTTTATCTTGGTAACAACGGTTTCTCAACCGATGCGTGGTATTTCAAAACTTTCCATCCCCTTCTCCAATAACTTACTGCGTAAAATGCTACGTATTTCACGATGACTGACTCGATTCCTTCGACTTACTGTCGGTTGAGGTTGAGCTACTACCTAGTGTGTAGTGCTCTCTCGGCTATTTCCTGCACTTGAGGTATATTCCATACCGATATTTGGTATTCCGTGTTATTGCAGTCATTTATTGCTAAACATGTCTCCACATCTGGTTTTGTACATGTATCCTTTCATTGGTACGACCTTGCATTTCCTATGCCTTGGTCCTTATAGCGTTATAAGTTTGTTTCTTCTTCCACGACATTTAACATTTTCCCAAATTCCTAGCTATCTCACTCGATCATTACTGCACAAGTGCAATACCAAAACACTCAGGCATACAGAGTGCAGAGGCGTAAACTCTTGGCAGTAAATCTCTTATGCGATTGCAATGGAACTCACACTGTGTTTCACTGAGATTCTTATTTCGTAATACTGGCTACTGGCTTACTGCCTGGTTCATTTGTTAACACTTACTGTTGTATCTCCATAGGTTTAACTCATAACTCTGCTCATTCACCATTTTATCATTTAACAATACTTATACAATAGTCGCTTATTGCGCACTGTATCCTTACTCATTATACAACATCAACTTACACTACATCCGCTATTATATTAGCTTCCACCATTACACTGGGTTTCGCCACTTATTTGGCTGATTGTTGAATATGCTGTTCTTCGAGTCTTTATGCTCCTTGAGCGTTGTTCACTACACATTTAGCATCACACACCTATGGTGGTTGCTATTAGACTTATTACTCTTCCGGTCTTGCAATATCGAGAGGTATCCCCACTCTTAAAGTAGTGGTTCGTTCTCCGCTCTATTCACTTGTATAATATAAACTTTCGTAATCAATAAAATGTACTTAACACGTATTACTTGTGGCTTATAAGCCTTACTGCCTCGAGCTCTCATCATAGGTTGTTCACACTCATTTATTTCTCTGTGCAACATTTCATGATTTGGAGGTTGTATTGACTCCATGACAAGGTCGTTGCATCACGATTCCTTCCAAGTTGTCTCTTGGCAACTTAGGGTCCTATTGTTAAGTGGGTTCCCTTCAGTGTTTAAACCGAGTAATTGTTTCAACTCTTGCGTTTCTGTCACATTGTTTCAATCAACAATTGTTGATTCAAACACCCCTCAAGGATTGCTCCTGGGTGTTGCCAAGGTATGCCATTACATCCGGTTTGCACTTATGGGTACATTTAGCTGGGTTTACTATCCTTTTCTATGAAGGTCGATACTCCCCAGTAGTCTAGGTGATCATTCCGGAGTTTCATCCCGTTTATTGCACATTAACGTGCCCAAATTAGGCATCTGCCTTGCCACGTACAGGCTGGGTCACCGTTCCAGCTATCATGTTTATCCCTGAGGATCCTTAAGACATATGCGATGTCTTTACGTAAGAGTCAGTGCACTTCGTATTCCCCGACTCTTAAACATTTCCTTGAAACGAATTCACTAATTCATTTAGTCTTGTCGACTTAACCGAGTTCTTTTATTCCAACCTTTTTTTTTTGTAACCCTTTGCTCTTGCTTGACTTTCACTGCTGACCGTAGTATGGAGTCGACTACTTCCCGTGTTCCGGACTTTACTCGTATACATATGTGGGGTACCATACTGATACATTGCTACTTACCCGATTAACCCATCAGTAGGTCTGTCAGGCCCACAAGCTCCTATCGGAGTGCGGTCGTCCCACATTTCAGTTGGTACACTCGTAATGTCCGTCACACGCCTAGGTGAAGTATTCTGTTGTCAACTCCCTTATATTGTCCTGTGACAATATGCATTCTGTGCTTCTCGAACTTAATCAAGGGAAAGTCTATCCACGTTGTATTACCATGAACTCAATCCATTCCCTCGGGTGTGGCACTGAGGCTGGTGTAGGTCCTCTGGTTTGGTTTTTAAAAGAAGGTAGAAAGAAGTATTGGTTTGAAAGAAAATCTGGTTTTGAAAGAAAAGAGTTTGCAATAAATCTGAGTTGAAAGAAAAAATTCTTATGGTTTTACAATGCCTTCTTCCCTTAACCAAATCTAGCTTCCTGCTGACTGGTGTATTTCCATTTACAGAGGTTAGGCTATCAAGCCCTTCCATGGTCGTGACGATCTCATTTAACTTCATGGTACTTTACTAAGTACTTTGTATTTATTATAAATTTCCCGAACAGCCCTGTTATAGCAGCACTTGCCATGGCAAGTGCGCCATGCTAACTAGATAACGGTTCAACACATACCGGTTGCGGTATCGTTTTACCCGCACTGTCAACAGTGGCCTTGTTGGCCCTCACTTGATCTTACAATCTTGACAATTGACCCTCTGGGCGACTTTTCACTGTATTCACATGGTAATCGTTAGCAGGGTGTTTCCCATTCTGGAGACCCCTTTCCTTAGTATTGTTTCCTCTTCGTAGCCCGTTCCACTCATTTGTCGTGGTTACTGAGACTTGTCTCTGTTTGGGCACTACGTTGTAGTTCCTTTGTCGGTTGGTATACCGTAGGTGTATCATTTAACAACTGTGGTCCCGTAGACACTCGTCTTGGGTTTCACTAATCCACTTCTTGCCTGTTGCACGGTTGGCGTGTTGCAAGCTGGTTGTTCTCGACTGCTCAGCATGTCGACCCATGTTGCCAGAAATTCTATTCTTCTATACACAAGATTCTTCATTCTTCGCTATTAAATGCGGTTAACACTGTTCAGATGGAAACCGTCTCCGGGATTCCCAGTTTTCGGGATCTACCGTATGACAGGTTCTCCGTTCTCACAGAAGTACTTAATACAGCCAGATCGGGTATTCCTGAGTATGAGAGGACTTCCATCTCTCAGGCGTTTTTTCCCAGCTATAGACAGGGATTGCGGAGGGCGGGAAGGATATTGTAGGTTTCCAGTAACACACTGGTAATACCTAACTAGCGTATCTCTCACGCTATCACTCAACCCTTAACCCAAAGTACTTAAATCCTAACTCGGTACTTCCTAAGCTCGGTAACTCAGTCATCAGAGCGATACTTCGCTCTGATACCACTTTTTGTAACACCCCATCCAACACTTACGCACTTAATACAACTGCAGCGGAAAACAAGCTTCATCACATTACTTAATTCGTTGGTGTTACACGCCGTTAACCACCCACGTGGCTAACAAGGCTATTACATATACAATGTATCGGTCTGATGGACTAGATTCCCGAGCGACTACACATTGCTATCCCTTTCCATTAACAACAAAACATACACATACCTTCCAACTGTACCGAGTATTCACAAACTAATGCCGATAACAATTTCGGTCTTACTACACCTACTGTATATATACAACTTAAATGATTACCCATGTACAACGACTACCCCGTCCTACTCTCAAACGGCTTCCAGCTCCTTGTACCTGAAATAGGAAAAAGAAGAGAAAGGGTGGCCCCCCAGGGGCTCAGCACCTTTGCTGGTATGGTAATCCCGCAGCCCGCATGCTACCGGGCCACGCACAACTAATTGTCGTCTTAGCATGCGGTTGATTATATTTGAATCAGGCATGTAAACTATAAACACACAACACATAACATTCCACCTCAATGGGCTCAACAAACAGATAACACATCCTTACTTGATAAGTCACTCATTGCGTTCATTAACCCTAGAGTGTTTCTCCTCTAATGGAGCTACTTCCTTAATAGGCGACACTTACCCATTAATCGGGTTATCCCTAAACGCCTCTTATCACAACTGGGATTCATATCCATGATCCACATACTCCACATTTCACAACATATAACATACACCACATAACAACACTTTTCACGTTTCAACGTGCACATAACAACATCGCAATGGGAATTGCAGTACAACAACAACACATAACATAACGGGAACGGTTCTCTTAGGAACCGACCCAACATAGTTAATTCACTGGTGAGCCTAGATAATGATGTCACCCTCATGATAAACTCGTTATACAACACTCATTACCGTCCTAATAGTCGGATGAGTAACTTAAGTTAAGATGGTTCGGATATGGTGACCCGAACACACCACAAAACACATGTTCCCCCTAAACCGATCATAAGTCAGAATAGTTAAGCTTTGGAGTAAGCTAATAGGAGATCATAACCCGTGAGGGAAACAACCATAACAGAGAGGAGGGTAAGGCTAAAAAGGATACCCACTCCCAAACAACGCGACCGACAACAACCGGATTCCTCACCCCTGTTAGTACATACTTACTTTTAGATATTAGTTAGAGCCCCACTATGGAGTCTATCACATCCACACGCCATACAGTATTACAACCGGTTAAACATACGAGGGAGGTCCTTACATACACACACAAATATCACACAATTAACACACGCATAGCCGTGGTTAGAACGTCCCATGGTTCGGGTCGTTTAATCCGAATACCGAACTCTCATGTGATCCTAGACTCAGTTAGCTAAGGTTTAACACTTTGGAGGTTAAATGGTATCGGAGTTGAACACGCCACATAAATGAATTACTATAAACTCATTACATGTTTTATCTTACAACGTGGCAAACATACAGAAAAACACATTGGCATACAAGCCGGTGTAATCGGTAGGACACAGGTTGCAAGAAAACCATACCTGTCACCGGAGTCCACTCTATCATGTCCACTTATGTTCCTCGAACAATTCATGAACAACTGGTAACATTAAAGTTGCCTTCATTAACATTGGGGGTAACATGTTTGGGTAACGTTGAACGACCATGGTTAACACCGTTAACTAGTTAAATAACTTCACATTTTTAACTTGTTTTACTCTCACATTTTACTACAACTTTTCACTCACTTAATTGTCATTATATCTCACCTAACATGTCCTTAACAACTTTATAACATCATTACTTATCAATCCCCATCATTACACATCATTTTCATACCTTAAACAACATTTTTAGAGTGGTCCGGGACTTGGTCCTTACCCTAAGTCCCGGACCAACACTTAAGGAATCTCTCGGGTGATTTTAATAGGGTGGTCCGGGACCTTGTACTCATCCCAAGTCCCGGACCAAGACAGTCTTCTTACTCTCGGCTAGTTTTTAATATGTGGTCCGGGACTTTAACCTTTAACTAAGTCCCGGACCAATGCTACAGAATTGCACATTATGCATTTTCAAGCCTTGTTCAACATGTTCTCTTCACCCATTGTTTACCCAAACTTCATACATGATCTTAGGCATATTCTAATACCAAAATCCCTTTGATTCACCTTAAAACATTGTCCAACTTGTTACTCACTTTTCTTACAAATCTCTTAATACTTGTACATTTTTCATTTGGTTTTCTAAGTGGTGTTTCACACCTATAATGACCACTATACCAAAATGTTTCCTCTCCATCTTAACATCATCTCCCAAGAATCTTTTCTTACTAACTAAATCTCCTTTTTCACACCTTCTTAAAATTCTTTCTCAATTCTCAATCCTTACCTAAACATCATTCCCTCCTTGTACATCAACATTCCTAAACCTTAAACAAACTTCTCCAAGACTTTAGTACATCCCACAAACACCCATTGGATTTCTAGAACTTCCAAGATAATGTCTAAATCCTTGTAGCACTCTAAACACCTTAATACATGCTTTCTTCCCTAGTAAAACATTTATTCATTCCTAACACTTCCTAGTTCACTAAAACTCATTTAAGCACTTAAAACTTCTTGTACATTATCCAAATTTTGCCATGGGTTCTCCTAGCATATTGTCATACCAAAACACATTGTTTTTCGCCATTAGACACTCAAGAACACCTAAATCCATCAAGAACCTTCTCACACACACAAACTTCACCAAATTTTACACTACATCACAATATAGTGCATAATCAAATTGCTTGGCACTTAGGCCCCTAAATAACATGGCTCTTAGGCCCTTAAATTGCATAAACCATAAACACTGAATTTCCACATGTATATATATTGCCTTTGACCTGCAAATACACCCAACAATACATGCCCTTAATAAACTCCTTGAGAGCATTTTACTACTAGCTCATTTGCCATTGGCTCCTTAGGTATTTTATTAAGCAAATCAAGCTCATTTTTCCTAGGCATTTAAACTACATTTAGATAGTTTGTTTACCTCTTTTCCTTCACAAGCCTTTTTTTTCATTGACACCCCTTGCTCCTTCTTTGATAGAAAACCGGCAAGGCTTTGATTGCTTGTCAAACTTCTAATCAATGTACAAGCAAGGTAATGAGTATTCAAGCTTCATGCTTAAACTCATTGTAAACCCTAGGTTATATATACATTATCTTTACACATTAGGATAGTTGTTTTACCTTGGAAACAGAAGAGAGCTTGATTAAGCATCAAGAGAGGACTCCACCAAGCCCTTGAATGATTGGAATGAAGCTAGAACAAGCAAGATGAAGGCACCATAAGTGGTGATTTTCGGCCACACACTAAAATAAGAGGAAACATTGATTTTCTTTGACTTTCCTTACCTTGAAGCAAAGGAGAATGACAAGGCATGAAAAGGTGAGCTCAAGCTCCAACAATGGTGAATCTTCATGTCACCGAAACGGAGTTCTTGAAGATTTGAAAAGAGAGAAGTGTAGAGCTTGGCCTAACTAAGACAAATATGGTCTTAGAATTTGATTTGGTATATGGAGCTAGGAATTACAAGCATTCAAAGATGGAGTAGTTGTGTGGGCTGTAGCAAACCGAGAATGAGAAGGGAGAAGAGAGGTTGGAGACCGTGTGAAATGAAGAAGGAAGGAAGGAAATGAGGAGGAAGCTTGCTTTTAGATATTTATGCTAAAAGTAAATAGTAACCATGCTTTATTACTTTTCTTGTTTATTTGATTGGTCAAGTGTGGTGAGTCACACATGAAAAATCGGCCCCCTTTACATAATAGGGCATATCATGGTCTTTGTTGACCAACTAACTTACTTATATTGACTTATGTCATAAACTAGCATATTTTGGTTACTATTCACAAAACAAGGCATATTTGTGAAATTTTTGATTTCTCATTGATTTAGACTTTCTAATGGGATACTAATTAGTACACATGTTAATTAAAGAGTAATGATGGACATTTAGCCACTTAAAACTCATTTACAAGACAATTTTTCAAAAATGTGCTTTAAGACTCCTTAAAGCACATTTTGTGTTTTAACTTGTTTTCAAGCTTGGTTTTCTTTGGTAATTGATTTAATATGTTCATTAACATATTTATAAGGTTTAGGTATGACCTTTAGGTCTTATACAAATTTATCCCAAGCTTAGAGCACATTTCTGCCCATATTGACTTTAAGGTATTTATTTGTGTTTTGTTTGGTTTAATTGTCTACCAAGGTTTCCTAAGGACTTAATTAGCCTTATTAAATCATAATTGACTATTATTTAGTCTTGGTAGGTTCTTTGGGTCCTAACCAAGTTCACTCCAAGCTTAGAGCATGTTTTTGCTCAAGCTGTGTCTTAGTGCTTTATTGTGTTTTACTATGGTTTAAATTGTACACTGATGTTTCTAAGGCACTTTTTAGCCTTTAAATATCATAGTTTAGTATTTAAACAATATATCAAGGTTTGGGGTATTTCAGACATAAACAATGTACCAATATATGGATGTATTAATACTAGTTACTCATTAAAGTAGCACCTCATTTTTCGTACATGAAATACCACTAGAATCATATGACATTTATATATACCCATTTGCAACAAGTATCCAATTGGACACAAACAATGTACCAATAACTGAATGTATTAGTACCAGTTTATTGTTAAAGTAGCACCTTTTTTTCACATACGAAATGCTACCAGAATCATATAACATTTATTTTCCCATCCACTACAAGTATGTAATTAGACACAAACAATGTACCAATATATGGATGTATTGATACTAATTAAATATTTAAGTAGTACCTCCTCGTTTTCATACACGAAATACCACCAGAATGATATGACATTTATATATATCCATCCGCAATTTATATTCAGTTGGACACAAATAATGTACCAATAATTGGATGTATTAGTACTAGTTTATTATTAAAGTTGCACCTAGTTTTCATATACGAAATCCTACTAGAATCATAGAACATTTATATACCATTCATTATCTAACTCGACACAAACAATGAACTAGCATAAGCATAAATTATTACCAGTCGTTCCATTAAATAACACCAAGTTTCCATGCATACCATATCACCAACCTTTATTTTCAGGTAAAATTTTAATTAACAAAGTATATAATCCCTTGAATTTAGTAACTACTAGATATTAGTTTATGAAATTTATGGGGATAATAAAAACAAATGTAAATCCAAATAAATATATAGATTAAATAATTACACTAATTAATAAATGAAAATATAATATTCCACAAATTTAGTAACTAATGGAAGGTAATTCAAGAAAATATAAAAGATGGAAAAAAGGATCTACTTAGATATCAACAAATATATCACTTGCATAATTATATTTATCAATTGTTTCAAAATGTAAATTGTTATATAAATTGACTTATAACATACTAATGTACCATTGTATAAACTAGTTTTTACTTGAATTACAACCATTCTATAATTAAATAAGTACCTTGTGTCATAAAAATCAGACCTGCATAAATTTTGTAGTTAATATACACTGGTTAGATAATATATGTAATTTATTTAGAGATGTAGTGTAAACCTATTTACAGTAAAGATATGACGTTAAACAAAATATAAAATCCCTTAAATTTAGTAATTAGTGGATGGTAGTTTAAATACTTTAAAAAAATTAAAAGTATACCCAAAAAATATATATTACATAATTATTATAATTAATAACTAAAAGATAAAAAGATAAATTTATATTCCTAAAGTTAATATATGGGACAATTACCATGTAATTTACGTGACCGCGTTTATAAAATAAATCTAGGGATGGTTACACCAAAATAAGAATAACTAACACGTATTCACTTAATAAAAAAATACAAAAACTCATCCTCTAATGGGAGATGGCCAGGATGTCCAGGGAATTGATACAAGTCCAGGATCTAATCCATTCCCCATATGGCTATTAGTACGTAAAACAGACCAAAAAATTGACCATTTCATTATATGTCCGTAAAATGAACTAGAGAAAATCGATTTATACGGAAAAAAAAAGATAAAACTTGTTTGAAACTCACTTCTAGATTGTTCAGGAAAGAAATTTCTTTATTCCATGGTTCGTTCAAATCAAATTTCAAGTCATTGTTCGTTTCTCTTTATCGCTTTATTCAGATTTAGGAAAAACCGTATTTTATACATAGTGCATAAACTAGAAAAGTGACTGCAACAAAATGAACACTCATATTCCAAATATATCTTCTTTTAACTTGAGTGAGATGTGCAAAAATTTTAAACCCTCATTTTGAGATTCTAGAAATTGAACATTACTCATTTTTGCAATCTTTAGGCAAAAACGTGCTTTATGTTTTTAAATCTTTAAAATTAACCACTTTGACTTTTTTTTCAAGTCTCTATATATCTCGAGGTTATAAATCATGACTCAGAATTACCAACAAACTTTCAAACCCAAAATATGCTTTAAGCTAATTCCTTCATAACTTTTGAGCTCTATGTTCTATAAATACCTTTTAAAAACTCTTTTAAGGACATAATTGAGGTTTAAATACCAATAATGACTATTAAATTGAGATATTTCATATCGAGCAACATTATTCCAAAAATAATAACACCAGAAGCACGAGAGGATAAGATCTAACTCACCGTTGTTGATATTTAAGTTTCTGTTCATACTGGATTGTAACTCTGTAATTCTTATTGCTAATAGACTTCTAATTACTACTAATTATGCTAGAATGTTACTTGTGAGATTATTCTTGGTATGATATACATACAATTCATGGACAGAGAAGATCTCAAGATTTCTTTTAGGGAAAAATTAAAATATATGAAAAATTACATGCACCATCCATGATATTTGGTGAAATTACACAATTCTCCCATGAGGTTTTCAAAAATACTTTCTCCGCCCCATGTGGTTTCCCCTGTTTTACATCTAGGACATTTCTAATTTTTGTTCAACTTAAAGATGCTTAAACGTTGTCTAAATTGATGAAATTTTACATGGATGATATTGAAGTGTTATATTTTGGATCAATGACAAATATAAAGTTTTTTAAGCTCAAATGTGACCTGTGGGATCCAATGAAAACGCGCACACCTTTCACATATTTCTTTGGATCCCATGGGTCACATGCGAGGTGTAAAATTTTTGGATTTGACAAAGATCAAAAATGTAACCTTTGCATCATCCGCGTAAATTTCATCAATTGGACACATTTAAGCAGCTTTTTTAAATTGAAAAAAAAAATAAAAAAGTTGTTTATGTAAACACGGGGGAACCTAATGGGTGAGGAAAGTAATTTTTGAAACCTCATAGATGGAGTGTGTATTTTATCAAATGTTTGGGTAGAACATGTAATTTTCCTAAAAATAAAAATGTCAAGAGCTATGTCCAAGTTCTAACCGTTTAAAAGATCTTCCGTTTTACTTTTTTTTTACTCTTATTATTGTATAGTGTAACACCCCATCCAAAGCCAATCGTGGTTATCGCAAACTAACCCTTAATCGAATACGTCGCAGCGGAGATAATAAACACCTGGACCTTGCCACGGTCTGATCGTTAGAATATACCGGCCTTAACATTTACAATACTTATCCAAAATACTTAACCAACCCAAAACATCACCATCCATAATACCACAACCAACCGAGTAAAATAGCTAAGACATAATCACAACCTTACATCAGTTTAAATATAAACAGTCGGGTGCACAGGCGCAACCCGAACTCAAAATAAAATCCCACCCTAAGTCTAACCGCTCCTACTCTCGTAGTGCGTCCTCATGGGTCTCTTACCTGCAAGTGTAAAAACAGCCCCCAAAGGGGTCAGCACGAATGCTGGTACACCCTCTCATGGCCCCCAAGCTAACGGGGCTACGACGACTAATTGTCGATAGCATGGAAATTGATTACATACACAAGCATAATATGAAGTGCAATAACAACCACAGATGAAACATATAGTTCACAAACAATGAACGACTCAAGCGTTCCCTTATCAAGTGGGTTAGTAACCCCCTCCTTAGTCCTCATTTCCTTAATCTCAGTTCCTTACCTTACCTTAATCTCAATCTTAACTTAATCTCAGTATACAAACCGTTCCTGGAAGGGAATGGTTGTAGCTTAATTCGAACCTGGGATTTAGGTGATCCCACCGCACCATCTTAATGCCACCTACTCTGGACGGGAGTCCAGCGTAGCTGAGCCGGCAACCGGCCCTAGGCTACAAGTCCGAAGACAAGTCCTTAAGCGGAGGGCGGATCTGATTCAGATACCGTCCCCCTTTTTCCTTAGCATGCATGACCGGAGATCGGTCCCGGGTTTCCTCACTCAAGTTCCAGTTAGTAGAAATCTTAATCACCATGTGCTAGCTAAGCCTTAACGGCATTAACCAACAACCACCAAACTTAACTCTTATTCTTAACTCAGTAAGTACTAAACTTGGTTAGTAACAATCTCAAGTCTCGCGGGTTAGTGTAAATATACACATACACAACGAGAACAAATATAACCGGTTGCATGCTTTATCTTGTTTTAGTCATAGCAATTAAACAGATAGCACACAAGCCGAGGGACACCTCGTTAGCAAGCAGGTCACAAGAAAGATTGTACCGTTCACCGTCGATCGTTGTTTGATTAACCTTCTTCGGGGTCCCAATTCACAAACCTAAAACATTCATTCATTTTTAGGTCATTAGTTATTTGCACCTTACTTAACTCACTTAGTCCCTAAAGATCCCCTTTGAATACCTCTTAATCTTTGCCACTTAACTTACAAACTTAACTTTAAACATTAAAATTTATACTTAACTTAACTTAACTTAATCCCTTAAGTTCTTAGGGTCCTAATCATTACCACCCTACCAAAGGTATACCTTATTACCTATTACCATCCTTAGAATTCAAATTTCTTTTTTTTTTTTTTTTTTAGGCCCGACCGAACTTCCGACCGACCTTACCTAAGGTCGGTCCATTCCAGAACACATTACCGTTTGAAAATTCTACCCCGACCGACCTTGCAAGTCCGGTCCCAAGGTCGGTCCATTCCCGAGAGTTTCCCCCGTGGGAATTTAAGCTCGACCGAACTTGCCAAGTCGGTCCCATGTTCGGTCGATTCCAGAGACTTATTACCGTACAAAATTCTAGGCATGACCGACCTTGCAAGTCCGGTCCCAAGGTCGGTCCATTCCAGAGACTTAATTCCTTCACAAAATACAAGCCCGACCGAACTTGTAAGTCCGGTCCCCAGTTCGGTCGGTTCCAGAAACTTTCTCCGCAGTGTAAACTGAGCCGACCGACCTTGCAGGTCCGGTCCTAAGGTCGGTCGGCTCCAGAACCTTGTTTCTAAATTCTCTTTCAACTCCAAACTTCTCCTCATATATCCTAATATGTTATAACCTCATTTGGGCACCTCAAATACACCTTAAGCCCTCCACTAAACACATTAACATTCACCAAGATCCACCTTAGTCATTATGCATTTTCCTTGTAATAATGCACACTTGTAATGTTTTCCACTAGGTTTCTAGGTGGTGGTTCATACCTAATGTAACCACTATGCCAAATGTTTTCCCACCACTATAACATCATCTCCCAAGCATCTTTCACCATCTAAAACTCTTTAATGCATTTACTTAAAGTTCTTTCACAAACTTAAACTTCCATCCATCAACACATTATTTCCTTCCTAGTTGTTTACCAACATTTGCCTAAGTCCTAAATACTCAAATACATTCTCTTGATTCCTAAATCCTTCATAGTAATGCCTAAGTCATTATAACTCATTAAAGCACTTTATCTCACCCCTTTTCATCAAGACAACCTCTAAAACTTCCTAGTACTTCCTTAGTCATTAAATCCCCTTAGAACATCTTAAACACTTAAGTTCTCCTTTAATTTTTGCCATGGGTTCTCTAGTACATAGCACATCCTAACACATGGTTTTTCTCCATCAAACAACCAACATCACCAAATTCTCATCACAACACCTTAACACACAATTTACACCAAAACTACACACATCATCATATAGTGCTTAAACTTAAAATGCTTGGCACTTAGGCCCTTAAATGACAATAATCTTAACCACTGAATTTCCACATATATTTGCCTTTAACCTGCGAATACACACAACAAGGCTCCCATTGAAATAAAATGCTTCTTGTAATTCATCTCAACATTTTTTAACTATCTCTTCTTCTCATTTGCTCTTTAGTCACAAGTTCACAAGTATAGTCATTGTTTCTCCTAGGTTTTATATAACCTTTTCTAATGTAAACTCTACACTAAACTCATCACATATCTAAATCCCATTCCCTTAAACAATAAAACACCTTAAGGTAAGTAATTTACCTTGTTCTTTTACAAGCTTTAAAAGCTTTCTTCCTTAGGTTTTTCCTTGCTCAATCTCGGTCACCAATATATATCTCCTTGCCAATGTTCTAACCAATATCCAATGACTCCAATGAGTACTAGATAATACATTAACCCTAAGGAACAAACCCTAGGTTAAAAATGTGCTTTAAGGTATTAAGGTGATTGTTTTACCTTGGTTTCTCAAGACAAGCTTGGATATGAAGCAAGAAGGACCTCCTCAATCCTTTGAAGAGTAGAAAACAAGCTAGAACAAGGCATAAACATGGAGTCCCATGAGTGCAAATTTTCGGACAAGGAAGAAATGATGGAAACCTAGATTTTCTTACACTTTCTTTACCTTAAGAGAATGGAGAAGCCAATGGAGTCTCCAAACTTGAATTTCCTCCTCTAATGGTGGTTTGACTTGGCACCAAAATGAAGCTCTTGAAGTTTTGAAAAGATAGAAAGGAAGAGCTTGAGCTAACTAAGAGAATATGTTTTGTTTTGGTTTTGGAGCTAAAATGAGCAAGATGTGTGCAAGGCTAGATGAAGCTAGCATGGAGGTATGCTTCACGTTAATGGAGAAGGGGAGAGAGCAAGAAACCGTGGGAAACAAAGGAGAATGAAGAAGTGAGGAGAGAGAACCACTAAAGGTGAGATATTATGTTAAAAAGGTGAATAGTTAACTTTTGCTTTGCTTTCTCTTTACTTAGCTAGATAAGTGTGGTGACTCACCCTTAAAACCGGCCCCCTTGGTAAATAAGGTAGGTTGTGGTCTTTGTTGACCAAATATCTCACTTATTTGACTTATGTTATAAACTAGCTTAATTAATTTACTATTCACAAAACAAGGCACATTGTTGTGAAATTTTTGATTTCCCATTGATATAGACTTCCAAATGTGATACTATATAGTACACATGTTAATTAAAGAGTAATGATGGACATTTAGCCATTCAAAACTCATTTACAAGACAATTTTTCAAAAATGTGCTTTAAGACTCCTTAAAGCACATTTTGTGTTTTAACTTGTTTTCAAGCTTGGTTTTCTTTGGTAATTGATTTAAAATGACCATTAGGATATTACTAAGGTCTTAGAACAATATTTGGGTACTCTCCCAAGTCTCTCCAAGCTTAGAGCACGTTTTTGCTTAAACTGCTCTTTTGGTGTTTCCTTATATTTTCTTTGATTAGAAATGTTTCTTAATGTTTCTAAGGCATTATTTAGCCTCCTTATATCTTAGTTTATCATTTAAACACCATATCTAAGTTTGGGGTATTTCAATCTACCCCCCTTAAAAGAACTTTGTCCTCAAAGTTCACATATGTGCTTAATCATTCACGGTACTCATTCCCTTAATCTTAACACCACATCTTATATTCACATTCACACATCTCAAGACTCAAAGGTCAATCTCAAATACAATACATAAGTATTATACATAACTCAAACTTACACCGAAGTGTAGCAACTTACACAAATTCACATCTTAAACAACAAAACAAACGACAAACATGATCGTTTCCTAACTCAAAAGCGAGGAAGCTCTACCCCCCTTAAAAAGGGGTACGCCCCGTACCCTATACAGACGATCTAGTCAGTAAACAAAGAAGGGTACTTCGCCCTCATCTTATCCTCTAATTCCCACGTGGCCTCTTCGACATCCTGGTTAGACCAGAGAACCTTCACCAGTCGCACTGACTTGTGGCGAGTGTCCCTAGTCTTACTGTCCAAGATTCTTTGAGGAGTCTCCACGGATCTCATATTTGGTTCTAAAGTCAACCTCTCAGGTTCTAACACATGGGAGGGGTGGTGCATGTATTTCTTTAGCTGTGAAACATGAAAAACATCATGCACTTTACCCAGCTCAGCAGGTAAATTCAACCTGTAAGCAACCGGGCCCACCCGCTCCGTAATCTCATAAGGACCAACAAATTTCGGGCTTAATTTGCCCTTCTGCCCAAACCTGAATACACCCTTCATCGGTGAAACTCGCAGAAATACCTGGTCGCCCACTGCGAACTCCAGGTCCCGTCGTCGAACATCAGCATACGACTTCTGCCTATCTTGAGCAGCTTTCATGTTCTCCCTGATTTGCTGAACTTCAGCCTTAACTTGTTCTAAGTACTCTGGTCCTATAATGACCGTCTCACTCGACTCATCCCAGCAGAGCGGTGTACGACATGGTCTACCGTACAACGCTTGAAAAGGTGCCATCTTGATCGAAGCGTGATAGCTGTTGTTGTATGAAAACTCGATCAGATGCAATCTGTCAATCCAACTGCCCTGGAAGTCTAAGGCACATGCTCTCAGCATGTCCTCGAGTGTCTGAATAGTACGCTCAGTCTGACCATCTGTCTGAGGATGGAACGCGGTACTCAGCTTGAGTTCTGTACCCAACGCTTCTCTGGTAGCTCTCCAGTACCTCGAAAGGAATCTGGTATCTCTATCTGACACTATGGTCTTTGGTATCCGTGATGTCTCATGATTTCTTTCTCAAATAACTCAGCTAATTTGGTCACCTTCCAAGTATCCTTCATCGGTATGAATCGGGCTACTTTGGTAAGGCGATCCACCACCACCCATATCATGTTGAGACCTCCCCTAGCAGGTGGAAGCCCAACTACGAAGTCCATGGAGATATCATGGAACTTCCACTCCGGAACTGGCATCGACTGTACCATTCCGCCCGGTCGTCGGTGCTCGAATTTCACCTTCTGGCATGTGAGACACCTCAAGACGAACTCGGTAACATCTGTCTTCATCCCCGACCACCAGAAGTATCTCTTCATGTCTTTATACATTTTAGAGGCTCCCGGATGGATGGAAACTGAAGAACAGTGTGATTCTCTAAGTATACGGTCTTTCAGATCCGTGTTGCCCCGTGGTATGCATAACCGGCCCTTAAGTCTGATCAGATCATCATCATGAAGTCTGAAGTCGTATTTCTGACTCTCAAAGGTACCATCTGTCAGCTTCTGTCTGACCTCTCTCATGTACTCATCTGTCCTCTGAGCCTCTCGCACCTCATCAACCAAGCTGGAGAAAGAAACTAGCGAATGGAGTGAGTGTGCTCGACGGCTCAGGGCATCTGCTACAACATTGGCCTTTCCCTCTTTGTATTGGAGGTCAATGTCATAGTCTTTCAGAAACTCTAACCATCTCCTCTGTCGAAGATTTAACTCCTTCTGAGTGAATATGTATCTCAAACTCTTGTGATCGGTGTAGATCGTCACACTAACCCCATATAAGTAGTGGCGCCATATCTTCAAAGCGAAGACTACAGCTCCCAGCTCTAAATCATGTGTGGGGTAGTTCTCCTCATGTTTCTTCAACTGGCGTGAGGCATATGCCACCACCTTGCCATGTTGCATGAGCACGCAACCCAGCCCTCTGCCGGATGCATCACAATAAACCTCAAAGCCCTCTGTACCGTCTGGAATGGTCAGAACCGGTGCAGTGGTCAGTGAGTCCTTCAAGCGCTGAAATGATCTCTCACAGTCAACTGTCCACAAGAACGGTGCATCCTTCTTCATCAGACTGGTCATCGGTTTCGCGACCTTGCTGAAATCCCTAACAAACCTCCTGTAGTAACCTGCCAGACCGAGAAAGCTCCGGATGTCGGTAACAGTCTTCGGTCTTGGCCAAGTACGTACGGCATCAATCTTCGCTGGATCCACTGAGATCCCAGCATCTGAGATGACATGACCTAGGAAAGAGACCTGGTCAAGCCAAAACTCACATTTGGAGAACTTAGCATATAGCTGGTTCTCCCTCAATATTTCCAATACTCTCCTCAGATGTTCCTCATGTTCAACCTTAGACTTTGAGTATATCAAAATGTCATCAATAAACACCACAACCGACTTGTCCAGCTGCTCCCGGAACAAGCGGTTCATCAGATCCATAAACTTCGCCGGTGCGTTCGACAAACCGAACGGCATCACTGTAACTCATAGTGGCCGTATCGTGTCCGGAATGCCGTCTTCTCAATGTCTCCCTCCTTAATGGCTATCTGATGATACCCCGATCTGAGATCAATCTTGGAGAACACAGATGCTCCCTTCAACTGATCGAACAGATCGTCAATGCGGGGTAGTGGGTACTTATTCTTCACTGTCACTGCATTCAGCTCTCTGTAGTCGATGCAGAGGCGGAGACTACCATCCTTCTTCTTCACGAAGAGGACTGGCGCTCCCCATGGTGACACACTTGGTCTAATGAATCCCTTATCCAACAAATCTTTCAATTGTTCTTTTAACTCAGTCATTTCTGCCGGAGCCATACGGTATGGTGCCTTGGCTATCGGTCCGGTACCAGGTAGCAGCTCGATGGTGAACTCTACCTCCCGAGTGGGTGGCATGCCGGGCAGTTCCCGTGGAAATAAGTCGGGGAACTCCGACACTACCGGTAAGTCGGGGTCGAACTCAGGGTCTCTCTCTATGTCCTGTACATAGCAGAGGTACACTTCTTCCTTTCTCCTTAATTCTTTATACATTGCCATGGCGGTGATGATCTTAGTCGAAGGCTCTCTGGGCCTCTGGCGGTATGATATTGTTACCCCAGACGGACTCCTGAGCAGCAATCTATGCTCGGCGCAGAGGATACGTCCCTTGTGCCGCTCCAACCAGTTCATCCCGAAGATAACATCAAATCCTAGCTTACTGAACTCAATGAAACTGACTGGAAAGTCTTCTCCCTTAATTCTGACAGTGGCTCCTCGGTAGTAACGAGTGCAACGAACCTTCTCCTTAGACGGGAGCGTAACCGTGAAGTCGGGTAGCTCATCAGCGTCTAGCCCCAACCTGCTCGCGAATGATGCCGAGACAAAGGTATGCGAGGCCCCTGAGTCGAAGAGAACTGATGCCTCAATCCCATTAATCGGAAAGGTGCCGGTGAGGATAGTACCGCTGGCGTCGGCCTGTGCCTCTGTAAGTATGCTTAGTGCACCTTCCGTACCGAGTCCATAACCTAATTGTGTTCACAAGCTTCATGAGTATTGATGGTATAACAAGAGTCGTAACAATTTATATGAACAACACTGTTATTTTATTCATGACCATCCTGTTTACAACATGTGCTTCAATCTTACATCTCATTCCTCATCTCATTCTAACATTACATGGCTAATATTGTCTAAAGGTTAGGTTTAATCTTCCTGGTCTCATATGCGTCGCATTGATTACTGCTGACGGTGCTGTATTCAGCTTGATTCTCTTAATCCCATGGTATAACATCCTTGATTCTCCTCCCATAATTAACACATCACCTGACTTAAGTACTAACTTATTTGCACGGTCCGCACGCTTCTGCTCGCCGTATAAAAACTCTGCATCATCCCCAATGGACCAAGACACTACGGGTATCCCTCTTTCGAGAGACTCCGTTGTCTCGTCCTTATCCTGGTGTAGTCCCAGTTCCCATCCTTCTCGTAGAAGTTTACAATGCAAATGTCTGCTTGGATGTCTGGAATCGGTTCAGCTTCCAACTGCTGAGCGATTTCCACGACTTGTGTAATAACTGGATGGAACTCTTCGGTATTCCCGGTGGTGAGACTCCATCTTGCACCCTCATGGTTTGGTAATTCTTGGCATACGGATTCCAATCCTTGCCCAAGCTCATCATTTTTAATTTCATCCTTGCTCCCCCTGGGTACTCCGGTGTGTAAAAACCTCCCGGTCCCATTCCTAGTTGATTGCATCTTCTGATGATGGCTATTTGTGCTTCGGGTGTCAGGTATCCCCTTAATAAAATCATACCTGGGCGGATAACCTGACATTGTTCGGTTGGAAAGTCTATGGTTTCGATGTCGGTGTGCTCCGGGTTAGGTGTAGATGGTATTGGGTAGCAGATGTTGAATCTTCCTAAAGTGGTAGTAGGTTATATCTTACTTAAGTTCTAATCTCATCTTATTCTTACTTAACTCATTTATTCACCAAACATGCATGATAATGCGGTAAGCAGGTAGTTTTTATTACTAATGGTTATAGCGGTACCTGGCCTCGATGAGGGTTCAGGCTCATCGTCCCGGTCCACCATGTGTAGTGTGGGTCCCGACTTCTGGGTCACCCTTGGGTTCTTGTCTGCCGCCTGCTGCACCTTCTCTGACCGTCAGATCCAGCTCCCTGATCGGTCTTGCCCTTGCCCCTGGTGTCGGGCCTATAGGCTCTGCTAGCAGGGTTCCGGTAACACTCATATGCCCGGTGTCCGTACACTCCACAAAAGTTGCACTCCACCTTATTCCCTTTACAATCGAGCCCGGGGTGGTCCTTGTGACACCACCTACAGATGAAGCGTCGCTGGTAGCCACCACCGGCTCCCTTCTCAGTCTCAGATCCTGATGATTCATAATGTCAATTCTCATATCTCAAACGGTTACTAATTTGTTTCTTAACTCATTCAATATCAATTCCTTACCCTTTGGCGCCCTAGAGCGCAGGGGTGTAGCT
>JAIOTZ010001617.1:0-31040 GCA_023374045.1 Limonium bicolor | reverse complement strand
GGGGGCAGCTCGTTGAAAAAAGGAGGAATTGAGGGGTGCAGAGCAAGTAGTGATTTAATCGTCCTGGACTATATCCCTTCTGAATAGTAGCCTGCACAGAAATATTATTAGATTAAATACATACACAATATACAAAAGACGGAGACATACAATCTCTCACAATTACCTGTGTTGATGAGGTACTTCTTCCACCCTTGTTTCCAAATCTTGTCTGAAAGTTTGAAGCAATATGACGGATACACAGAAATGTTGGCATAAGGAGGAAGCCAGTACGGTTCTTCCCTATTATTGACATTATAGTTGCAGCCCGATCCGTAATAACTGCCACATCGTTCCTAGCTCCAATGACTATGTTACGAACACAGTCAAGAAAATATTTCTAGTATCTCCCTAGATTCACTAGCAACAATAGCAAAGGTCATTGGTTTATCTGTTGTTACCATCTTGAGCCACAGCAACCAATAATTTCCCTTTGTACTTACCGTACAGGTGAGTGGCATCTATTTGAAGTAGAGGTTTCATATACTTGAAGCAGTGAGGCATGGCCCAAATGCCCAAAACAACGCTTAAACCGCCTACAGAAGTGGTCTGAGTTTCATCTGAAACACAACAGTTGACTCTAGGTCGACATACGAATTAGGTATAGAGTTTTGATGGTTAGATATACCGGGTAATTCAGTAAATGACTGCTCCCAATCACCATAGACCCTTCTTATTGCTTCCGCACGGCCTAACCGCTTTCTTGTAGCCAATCTTCCTTTTATATTCGAGCGGATAAGTTGAATCACAGTTTCACTTGTAGTGCAGGGTTCTCTTGATCCTTGGTATCATGACTTCAGCTATGAAATTGTAAGTCAAAAAACGATCATTACTCTCGTCTAGGGCTGGAGCGCATGTGTGCGGGCTAAATTTCTGTACCGCCATTCAATGAATTCTTTAGCAGCGCGGCTCGAAATCTGAAATGCACCTTTGTCGGCACCTTAGGGTGTAAATTCTCCTGTTATTCTCGGGGGCAACGAAATCTACGTTTCTCTCCAGTGATACTGTTTTACTGCAGTCACAAGAACATTTTTATCAGCAAATTCTTGCCCCATGACGAACTCTTGACCTGGCCTCCAGTATGGCAAACCACGTCGATCAATGTCTGATGGTATCGCTTATGGCCTCTAATCCACTTGCGATGAGAACGGCGCTGCAGGAGTGTACGGTGTGGAGGGCCCAGCTTCATCAACCATGTCGTCGTCAGGTAAATCTTCTGGCTCCATCTCAGAATCATCATCCAAGTCTGTAGATTTTCATCTTCGGCTTGTTGATGCTGGGAAAAGTCATCATCGGTTTCATTGTCTTCCTCCGGAGAAGGGGTAGTCACATGCTCGAACTCAACTTGCACAACCACGTTGTTCAACAAGTCTGAATTCTTGATGAAGTTCGATATGATCAGCTTCACCCGGGAATCGCTGGTAATTTTGGTGGATGATAAGAGCAAGTTGGATATTGTTCTCCAACTTTCTACAACCATGTCGGTGATAATAATCTCCCCCTAACTCCAAGTCGACAAGATTTTTGTCAGTATCTTTGAAGGATTGAAATGTGGAAGACTGGGGAACCGATTGGGATTAATATGGAAATATATACCATCTGGATTGTATTTGAGCTCTACATTTAGATAAAGAGTATATGCGATATCCATCTCAAATATCTATAGCAAATGGTTGAAAGAGTGAGGAATGTGTGAGGATGAGGACTGAACAACAAATTTTGATTTTGCAGAGAAGGAAAAATAGCAACGAAGTAGCATGGAAGTAGCAGAAGTTGGAAGAGCCAATAAATCATTTATAAAAGCTTGAACCAGAAACTAGCCGTTTTTTTACCGTTGGGGCGTTGTAAAGAAGCCGATAATTCATTTATCGGCTTCACTGATTCCGATAAATGAATTATCGGCTTTTTTACAACGCCCCAACGGTCGAATTTTCCTCTGTAAAGAAGCCGATAATTCATTTATCGGCTTCTTTACAACGGTTAAAAAAACTCGTTTTTGGGAATTCTGTGGAATAGCAACCGCGCATGGGAATTGAGGGGGCTGTTTGCCCGTCCCCGGGAAATTTTCCGTATTTCGGAATCTTCATCTTCCCTTCTCATTGTTTTGCCATTTCACCTGATGTGTAGGTTGATTTTCTTCGCCAACAATTATTGGCAAAGGTATTATCTACTCCTTTCTTCTTGCCACTTTCTCGTTGTCTCTCTTCAGACATGAAAAGAGAATATGCATTCTCCAGAGTAGGCAGAGGTGATACCATTAAGATATTACGTCTAATATTCACATCATAATCGTTTAATCTCATCAAGAAATCCAAAACTTTATCCTCTTCTAACACCTTCTTAATCTTCTCAGTAACTGCAGTTGCACCATTTACATGAGATCAAATTCACTACAGATGTCAACTCATCCCAGATCCACTTGAATTTAGTGAAATAAGCGCTACTTGTTCTAAATTTCACAACTCACGTTTCAGATTGAATCTCCTGGTTCCATCAATCTTATCAAATCTGGCTACTAAACTGTCCCACATATCATTCGCAGTTGTGTGAAAGACTAAACTCTCACAAATATCATGATCCAAGGCATTTAATAGCCAAGACATGACAATTCCATTAGCCTTATGGCACGCTAACGCTTTCGACTCATCATTTTCAGGTCATGAAATCCCCGAGTAGTTACCACGTAAAGTAGTGAAGGTTAAATTAATGATGTGAGCAAATACATTGTGGGTTTGACATGACCAAACCGACATGACCAACACAGTGAGCAAAATAAATTATTCCATGTTAGGATCTGTGTACACGAAACAAGTGTGACACATATGCAAACTGAATATATGGTATACTGACACTTAACAGTGAACTAGGTAACATATGATACGAAGATATCTATACGAATCGTGCAAGTAACATTATAAAAGGAGCACTTGTACTCACCAAATTATATCCCTTGACTTCAATGTTAAACTACCACCTACATGCTACTCAATCATACTATAAGACAGTAATAAATTAGGACCCACTCATGAGATGTCCGATATATCCTGCAAATTCACAATAATCAGTAAACTACCAACTCTTGCTTTTCTTCCCGCGTGTGCCTGCAGCCCAGTCATGAACTATTCAACCCCTTCATCTTCACATGCAGATACTTTCCCATATTTCAACCGGCTCTCTTACCCACTCTGGAGCTTTTCCATTTTCCCATACCATTGCCTTCTCTGCTTTCGAAACCATGTCCCTCCTTCTTCGTGAGAGCGAGCCCCGACTTCTAAGTGCATGCAATCTTTCATTTTGCCCAGTTACTTCCCAATGAGTGCAAGTTCAGAGCGGGATTTTGAACTCCCTCAACTACTGCGTGGTGAGTTTGTCCTTCCCCGAATCTTACATTTCGAATGCTCAACCGTTTGAATGGAAAGAAATGATATTGCCCTCTGTTATTCATCGTCCCTTTGTGCATGCATCTGAAAATTGAACCTGTCCGTTTCTCATCGTGCATGTCGGAAGCGACCGCCTCAGTTTCTGCAAATTCTGAAGTTAAGTGACGAAAACTCTAGCTTGATCTGGGCGCAAGGTAGGCCACTAGCCAACTTGTTTCGTTTTTTTGCCTTCGCTATTCTGGATTTAGTCCGAAAACTGCATCCAACTCACCCAGTCACCTTCTTCTCCCCATGCCTGATCCTTGCATGCAACCTCCTTGGCTGAATCTCCAACGGTCCTCGAGCAAGAACCCACCCCAGTATGTTTCGGAAGGTAATAACCGCAAACTTAAGCCTTGTTCATTCCAGTTCCTTGTTTTCGTTGCCTCGGTCCAGCTCAGCTGGAGAACATTGCTCAAGCCCCTTTAATTCCTCTGTATGTTCACACATGAGCCTGGCTTGGAGAGGCGAGACCAAGTAACCAGGGTATTGACGATTAAATTCTTTCCATTCACTCTGTTTTACCGAAAGTTGAATAACGATTTCTCTCTCTGTTAAACTCTTGCATGCACGAAGTTGTCTGGAAAGGAAAAAAAAAACTTTACATTGCCGCGCCCAGGATCCCCAACAACACACGACCAAGTCTGTCCAGAAACGTTCCAAGGTGAGGCCGCAAACGTCTCCCTGTCTTACTTCTTTCTCTGTTTTCAGTCCCACTAAGGACATCATTTACTCTACTAATCTCTTGGTAAAATATTGAGCAACTATCTGGAACCCCTCCCTTGTGCTTAGCCGATGGTCAAGCCAAGACTTCCGTGTTAAATGCCAATCAAACCGGAAAGGATCCAGGAAGAGCTAGTTCCTAACTAAGGTAATAATAAAAGAAAATGCCGAGAACCATGGCATTTTAGCTCCTGATGTTTGTTCTGAAATGTACAACAAACTGACCTTGGCTCTTGATCCTGTCTAGGTGCAGAATATACCAAGGAATATCAAAGCTACCCAGAAAGAAACAACCCCAAAACCCCAAGGAGTGGTCCCACGAGCAGCGGGGAACCCTTGTGCAAGTATCTATGACAACTATAATAGGTATGGACATGTGTGGTTCGTATGTTGCCGTGTTACCGGCTTGTTTGCTTTGTGTGCTTGTGTGCTTGGTGTGAAAAGACATAATCATAGCATGTAATTGGATTGCTTGTTTATCATGTGGTATGATTTCTATATCATTGTTGAATATATCATTGCGCGCACACAGTAGTTTAGTCCCTTTCGCGTTATGGAACTTTGAGATGAGACTCAACGAACTATGTAAACAAGAAACTACATAAAGGGAAAACTATACGAGAACTACTACGAATTATGAAAACAAAGAAAACGCTATAAGGGAACTCCTCTCTAAACCATTGAGGACTACCATGACACCCACTATGGTTCTATGCTTTAATGTTAATGAAGAGCAAGTCTCCTTTGGTGAGACATGACGAACCACGTAGACAAACAAAAGAACTATACAAAGAGACAAACCCTCTCTAACTATAGAGGACCGCTAATGGCACCCACTATGGTGTCGAGATTATAATGTTATTGAAACGAAAAGTATCAACTGTGAAACATGAGAACAACCCGGGAAGACAACTCTCGGGCCCGCGTATGGATGATCGGAGTTGGTATCTGCATCAGATCCTTCGACCGTTTATGATGGAATATATTTTGGTGAAGCACATCCCGGAGTCTAGAGGTGACTTCCGCTTCCTTGACCGGGTGTCGGGAATGGGGGAGTGACAAATTGGTGGCAACATCCCGGAGTCCAGAGGGACTACCGCTTCCTTGACCTTGGGTGTCGGGAATGGGGGAGTGACAAATTGGTGAAGCTTATCCTGGAGTCTAGAGGTGACTACCGCTTCCTTGACCCTGGGTGTCGGGAATGGGGGACTAGCTATGGAGGAGACGTCCTCCAACGTGCGGTGATAAAGAATTCACAAATAATCCTTAAATAAACAAGGAATGTTAGCACTACATAATGATGTCTCGGGATCTAATCTATACCCCTGACTCGGTGCCAGAGAATAGAGGAAAACATGTGTAATGAGACCAAGCAAATAATAAAAATTCACAAATGTGATTCTTAAGAAACAAGAAAAGATTGGCACCAATATGATGGTCACGGGATCTAAACTATATCCCCAGACCTGGTGCAAGGAAAAGAAAAAGAAAATACACATCATGGGAACAAGAGAAAAGAAATGAAGACACACAACGCTCGAACGATCCCATAGTGAGATCATTGGTAAACATACCTATGCACACGTCTGATGACTTACATGATTGTTGTTGCTATATTAGCAGCTGTTGTGCTTGGTTGCGCTTTGATGGGCTATGATGCCAGCTTGTTATGCTTGGATGTTTGTTGATGTTGCTATGCTACCTTGAAGTGTGTTTGATATTATGATGTAATGTGATGTGCTTTACTGCTTTATATAGCATGTAAAATGACTTAATAATATTCGACCAAGTAGTCGTGTGGCCCGGTAACATGCGGGCTTCACACGTTCATACTCAGCGTAGTTTGCTGAGTCCTTTACACCCCAATTTTTTTCAGGTCTTGTGCCAGACGATAACGGAGAGTAGGCAAGGGTGACTATCATAGGGGTAGTCCACATGGCAGGACTTTAAGTAGTATGCTTTCTTATGTATGAGTTATGTTGTTTAAGTTGTTAACTAAATGTAGATGCTCGGTACTTGAGTTGTACTTTATTGTATTTGGATTTCGTTAAGGTTGGACTTCCAGTCATTCAGACCGTAACTTGGTGTAAGTAGAATGGTCGGTCAACCACGTGGGTGGTTGGCGTCTGTAGCACCCGAATAGAGTAGGAACCGCTGCGTAGACGTCTCATGTTACCTTTAGGCGCGTTGTTTAATTGTTGATCGTTATTCGGGGGTGTTACAGGTCGCGTGACCTTTCCATCTAATATTCCTAGTTTGTTCTTAGCCATAAGAGTTATAAGAACAATACATTTCTAGGTTTGAAAGCTTGTACCATCAAACTTATAGGCTATAATCATACATAGATTATCTTAAGTAGGAATATATAGATGATATGAAACATTGACCATTGTAGTGTGCTTCTCTCTCGCTTTGGTGAACTATCGCAACATTCCCTCTAATCCAGTCGTCGCACTGCTCAAATCGCCCGCCATTAAAAAGAAGGAACAAAGATAGAGCAGAAACGGAGACGAAAGGAGAAGAACTTAGCTGAGCGATGATAGGAGGTTTGGTGTTAAGTACTATAGGAGACGTTAATATGTTACTTTCGTATATTCTTTATGCTGTTATTTCAGTTTAATAAGACCGCTGTGTACAGCTGGCTGGAGTTTAGTTAATATAGCCGCTGAGTGTTATTTTGGGGGGATTATCTTAGACAGTTGAGTATTGTACTGGGACCTCTCTCGTGAGGTAATTGGACCAGATAGACTTGTTTCATCATAGGTATCAGAGCCCTCGTTCTCTGGGCGGGAGCAAGGGTGGATGGTTGTTACGCGTAACAACACATACACAATGGGTTCTTCTGACTCTGAACTGGCGACGGTCAAGAGCCAATTGAACGAGGTCGTTGCTGGTCTGGCTGGCCTTTCCGCGACGGTAGCAGGATTGTCGGGGCTTCCTGCGATGGTGGAGAATTTGGCGGTGGTGGCTAATCTGCAAAAGGTCGATATTGCGGGGCGCCGTGGAGCAAGTGATGAGGATTTGTCTCGACGGTCGTTGGAAGAAGGCGACTCATCTGATCGGAGAGAAATCAAGATTCGCAAGATTGAACTGCCGATCTTCACCGGTGATGATCCTCAAGGCTGGATTCACAAGGCGGAAAGATATTTCTCCCTTAGTAATATCAGCGAAGCAGATCGGGTGAGATCAGCTAGTGTGTGTATGGAAGAATCGGCGCTGTATTGGTTCGAATGGCTGGAAAATTATGTCGGTCTTCCTTCGTGGACTGTTTTTAAAGCCAAATTGTTGGAACGTTTTGGCTCTTCTCTCAGCAAGAATCGCCTGGATATTCTGTGCTCTCGTCGACAAGATTCTACCGTTGATGAGTACCGCAGCCGCTTTGAGTTTTTCTCGGCTCATCTTAAAAATGTGCCCGATGATGTTTTACAGAGCATATTTCGTAATGGACTGAAGGATTCTATCAGGGGAGAATTGGAACTCTACGATACGGCTGATTTAGAGGAGTTGATGAAGATTTCAAGAAAAATTGAAGACAAAAATGTCTGGTTGACAGAGGGCCCAATCCGCAACCCTAGTCTTCCTTTCGGGAACGATCGTTCGAAATCTTTAGGGAGCGGAAGTGGTAGTCGCTCCATCGGGATGTCGTTTCCCGCGTTGGGTCCGATGTGGCATCGCGGCCCCTCAGCAGTACTCAACCAAGGCCCCTGCGTGACATTACAAATACCGGCCCCTCTCCTTCAAGTTCGGCGACGGGTTCTGATTCGTTGAAATCGTCCGCTGCCACTCCTCTGTTTGGTCGACCTACAGTTAGGAGGATCTCTGAGGCTGAGATGAATCGTCGCCGCACCCTGGGTTTGTGTTACAGATGTGGTGAAAAGTGGAGTCAAACTCATAAGTGTCGTACGGCTGGTCTTCAACTTCTCCTTACGGACGATGGGGAAGGCACTGAGGAAGCGTTTGAGATTTCCCCTTTCAAGTCGGTGGAATCTGAAAATCTTGGTCACGCTTCATCTGAACTTTCCCAGCTTTCTCTTCTGGGAATTGCTTCAAGCAGAACCCTAAAACTCAGTGGGTTTCTTATTGGTCGGCCGGTGCTGATCTTGATTGATAGTGGGGCCACTCACTGCTTTATTAGCGATTCGTTGGTGGAAGAGTTGTCGTTGTCTCGGGAGGATTCTGGCGAGTTCGGTGTGACCATTGGTAATGGGGAAACCATTTTTAGGCGTGGCATTTGCAGGAATCTGCCTCTGGTTATCCAAGATGCTGAGTTTATGGTGGATTGCCTTCCTTTCAGTATCACGGGTGTTGATTTGATCCTAGGTATGAACTGGTTGGAGTTACTGGGCGATACATACATCAACTGGGGTAGGAGAGTTATCAAATTCTGGTGGAAAGGGATGTTTATTCAGTTGCAGGGCGATCCATCTTATTGTTTTGCTGAGGTGGAAGCGAAACGTTTAGTTAAATCCTCTGGTGTTCTGGGCGCTGGCTGGGTCCTCAACCTGTTGAATACTGTAGCTGTGAATTCTTCAGCAGATTCGGAGGACGTTGATCAGTCTCTTCTCCATGCTATTTCTGAGTTTGAGGAGGTGTTTACTCCTTTGGATTCCTTGCCTCCTAATCGATTTCATGATCACAAAATCCTTCTTAAACCAGGTTCTATCTCTCCTAATGTCCACCCCTATCGATACCCTTATTATCAGAAGAACCAGATTGAAAAAATAGTGCAGGAGCTGTTGCAGTCTGGCTTTATTCGACCCAGTTCTAGTGCTTTCTCCAGTCCAGTTTTGTTGGTTAAAAAGAAGAATGGGGAGTGGCGTTTCTGTGTGGATTACAGGGCTTTAAATGATCTCACTATACCTGATAAGTTCCCTTTACCCACAATTGATGAGCTGTTAGATGAGATACATGGAGCGCAAGTGTTTTCCAAACTCGATTTAAAATCGGGGTATCATCAAATACGAGTAGAGGAGCAGGACATTAACAGCTTTTCGAACTCATGAGGGGCAGTATGAGTTTTTGGTAATGCCTTTTGGGTTGAAGAACGCTCCAGCCACGTTCCAATCGCTTATGAATTCTATCTTTAAGCCATTCCTACGGAAATTTGTATTAGTATTTTTTGATGACATACTGATATATAGCTCTACAATGGCAGAGCACATTGCTCATGTTCAAACAGTGTTGAGGGTGCTGCAGGACTCTCAGCTGAAGGTGAACTTCAAGAAGTGTAGTTTTGGTCAATCCCGTTTGGAATACTTGGGTCACTTCATTTCTGGTCGGGGGGTGGAGGTTGATCCCTCCAAGATCCATAGCATGTGCGAATGGCCTGTACCAAGGACAGTAAAGGAGTTGCGGTCGTTCTTGGGTCTAACTGGATATTATCGCAGATTCGTGCGCAATTATGGCATGATGCCCGCCCCTTGACTGATCTGCTTAAGAAGGACTCCTTCCAATGGAGTCAAGTGGCGCAGGACTCTTTTAATGAATTGAAACATGCACTCTCTTCAGTTCCGGTGTTAGCTGCTCCTGATTTCAACAAGCAATTTGAGGTTGAGACTGATGCGTCGGGTAAAGGTTTAGGTGCTGTTCTGATGCAAGAGGGCAAACCTATTGCCTATTTGAGTAAGTCTTTTTCTTCCAAAGCTTTGGTGAAGTCAATTTATGAAAAGGAATTGATGGCGGTGGTTTTTGCTTTACATAAGTGGCGTCATTATTTACTCGGCCGGCATTTTGTAGTAAGAACCGATCAGAAAAGTCTAAAGTATTTGTGGGAGCAAAGACTCATGACGGAGGATCAATATAAGTGGGTTATCAAACTTTTGGGCTTCAATTTCGAGATTTGTTACCGACCCGGGAAGGATAATGTAGCTGCTGATGCATTATCTAGAGTGGAAGGGATCCCAGAATTATACTCTTTGTCCACAGTGCATTTTGATGGTTGGCAGTTGGTGGAAAAGGAGATTGAGAGTGACCCAGCTTTGCAGAAAATTGTGCGAGAACTTTTACTGGATCCTTCTTCTCACCCTGGTTTTGAGTTGCGATCCGGTTATCTGTTTTACAAAGGAAAATTGGTTCTGTCCAGTAATTCCTCACTGATTCCAACAATTCTTTCAGAATATCATTCAGCACCAGGGGCGGTCATTCTGGATACTTGAAGACCTTTAAGCGGATTTCAGGAGTAGTTTTTTGGCTAGGAATGCGGAAGAAGATTAAAGCTTTCGTAGCAGCTTGTGACTTATGTCAACGGGTGAAGTATAGTACCCTTTCTCCAGCAGGTTTACTACAACCCCTTCCTGTCCCTGACAGAGTTTGGGAAGACATTAGCATGGATTTTATTTCCGGGTTGCCCAAGTCTCAAGGTGTGGATACGATTTTTGTGGTGGTGGACCGGTTTTCCAAATATGCTCATTTTCTTCCGATTAAACATCCTTTCACTGCTAAGGATGTTGCTTTGCTGTTTTCTGCTGAGATTGTCAAACTTCATGGTTTTCCTAAATCCATTGTCTCTGATCGCGACCCGGTATTCGTGAGTAACTTTTGGAAGGAGCTTTTTCGGGTGGCTGGTACTTCCCTCTGCCTCAGTTCTTCTTACCATCCCCAATCTGATGGGCAGACGGAGGTGGTTAACCGATGTTTGGAGGACTATCTCAGGTGCTTCTCCTTTCAGAACCCAAAGCATTGGTTGAGGATGCTTTGCTGGGCAGAGTATTGGTTCAATACTTCGTTCCATTCCAGCTTGGGAACTACCCCTTTTCGTGCAGTGTATGGGCGTGATCCACCGGTGCTTCTGCGCTACAGTCCGTTGGGTTCTCTTATCCATGAGGTGGATGTGCAATTGGCTGAGAGGGACAATTTCTTGGATGATTTGAAGCAAAAACTTCTGGCCGCTCAGCAGCGGATGAAGCTTCAGGCAGATAAGCACCGCAGGCATGTGGAGTTTGAAGTTGGTGACATGGTTTACTTGCGTATACATCCCTATAAGAGCCGTTCTCTGTCACGCAGCAGGAACGCAAAATTGAGCCCCAGGTTTTATGGCCCTTTTCAGATCCTGCAAAGGGTAGGGTCTGTTGCTTACAAGCTCCTTCTTCCTGCTGATGCTCGAATTCACGATACGGTGCATGTGTCTCAGTTGCGTAAAGCTGTTCCTGCTACTCCAGTTTTTCCTCCTGCCAGCAGGCCTCTCCTCCGATCATGAGTTGATTGTGTCTCCTGCAGAGGCTTTGGAATTTCGCCACCGTTTTGGTCATGCTCCTGAAGTTTTGATTCGCTGGACTGATTGTCCAGACCATGATTCTTCCTGGGAACCGGTTGATGTGATTAAGGAAGTTTCCTTCTTTCCACCTTGAGGACAAGGTGGCTGTTCAAAAGGGGAGTGATGATAGGAGGTTTGGTGTTAAGTACTATAGGAGACGTTAATATGTTACTTTCGTATATTCTTTTATGCTGTTATTTCAGTTTAATAAGACCGCTGTGTACAGCTGGCTGGAGTTTAGTTAATATAGCCGCTGAGTGTTATTTTGGGGGGATTATCTTAGACAGTTGAGTATTGTACTGGGACCTCTCTCGTGAGGTAATTGGACCAGATAGACTTGTTCTATCAAGCTCTGATACCATGTTGTGATAGAACGAGAGCGGGAGAGAAGATACTGGAATGAATGATTCTATATTGATTAATTGAGAACACAATGGAGTAAGCTATTATATACACAAGACTTACTGCCATCTACTAACTAATGATAGCCTGCTAAGTCAAAGTGAGTTAAACAAGAAGATATAAAATAACAAACTGAAGACGGGAATAACAAACTAAGTAACCATCCTAACATGCTCAAAGTAGGATCTAACTAAGGGCATAGCTGAATCAAGTAGTTTCCAACCTTGTACTCTTCAATAACCTTTATACCATCCCATAAGGAGTTTGAAATTCTTTCACATCCATACAAGTTTGTTTACTATCAATTACAGGTACCGGTTAGCCTACTAATTTCCTTTTGTATGATACTACACTTGATCTTAGCCAAAAGGCCGAGAAAAGTATTATTTCCTTTTGTAAGATAAGACCGTAGGTCCTAGTAACTCGTATGATAGAACTTTCTGATGTAATCAGTTGGAAACCTTTCAATCCTGCTGTTGACACATGATATTGATGATCTTGGGAGAAATAAAACTTTGTTTCTTAATAACTCTGATGGTTCAAAACACGTACGGAAGAGTCATCTTATCTTCAAGCTTATTGTCTTTAAGAAAATCTTGATCGATCAAACTAGAAATAAGTAAATAACCTTATTCTAGACTAGTTTGAAATTCAAAGACTGCGATTTTGACTATTATAGTTTTTTCTGTCCTATTAGAGGCAAGATAAGAAATCAAGCCTTAGCTAAACCAGAATACAAAATATAACACGATATTGATATATCATCATGAACTCTTGTCATAGATTTGATTCCTGTCCGTTACGTCATAATTAAAAATACTTTCTGCTCGGCCATTCAAAGTTCTCTTAAATTTTCATGTATAATTTTTGAGCAAGGAATTTCTCTTCCGTGGTGAGAGTCGTCATCTGCCTGGGTCTACTACATGGGTGCTTTTTAAATTCTCCAAGCCCAAGGTATATCCAGTCTGGTAATTTCTTCATGAGAATATTAACCAAATTCTGTATCTTAGTAGTACTATTGAAATGATGCTGGAAGTAAATGGATATATGAGTTGCCATCTATTAAGTATAGTAGTTTTCTTCCCTGGGAGTTTTAGGCCTTCTTCTAGCAGATGCTTGTCATACTGAGTGCTGATGTGTATGAGGAATGATATCGCAGAGTGAGTGGGCAAAGTCAGTCATGTTTGACTTCATCTTATCTTATCTCCTTACTAATTTTATGGTTGGTTTTTCATCCATTAGCTTAATTATACTAGTTTATGTTTGGAGTGAACCAACCAAGGTGCACATTAATGTGATAAGAGGGAACACATAATGACCTTCTAGTTCGTAGTCAGTGGAAACCTTTCTGCTGATAGTGGATTTATTATTTTATTGACAATATCACCTGTTCTATTCTGTGGCCCAACGTTGCCCAACAATATACATAACAGAGTGGCCTGACTGTGGAGTTGGATATTTTCTACCATCTGATTCTCAATCATCTACCCTTGTTGCTAGTTATTACTTGATCATCATGAATCCTGCTTCTGAATAGATGGCAGTAGTAGCTCTGAATTACAACATCCTATGGTAAGAGATTCTGCCAGACATTGTATGATTATTTGCGTTGTTAATGGCTGATAAATCTTTTTGTTTTGACACCTCTGATATTTCTTACTATGTTTATTTTATTTGACTCTAAAGCCTTATGATCCATGACTCTTTTGCAGCAGCTAAGACTAGAATTTCTTATTGGGACAGAACCTTGATGGTTGCTGCTTTGCTTTGAGCAAAAGCCTGGAAAGAATGATGTCCTAAACAGAGAGGTCTTTATAGTGGGTATTCATTCATGATGATTAACATATTCCTTACTTGCAATGTCAGCAACTAAGGGTGAAGTTTGCTACATTTGTTGTTCCTTCAGAAAGAAAAAAAAAAGCATTTGCTGTTAAGTCAGTTGTTGAACTGTCTTTTTTTTTTTCAAAAAAAAAAGGCATCTGGATTCATTCATTTGCCATCCATAGTTCTGATGCACGTGGATTTACTTCAACAAGCAGTAATAATAGATCTTATTTATCAGCTGCTCTGCTTTAGCATTCAGCCACAATGAAGATGATGATAGTAATCCTCCGTTTGGTAGGAAGTCGTTTCGGGCAACTACTGCTTGCGGTTTTGAAGAGCAGAGTAAATGTGGAATTGACTTCCTTTTGATTCCGTTTGTATTTTTTGAAATGTGCTTACTGCACGTATTAGTGGAGGCATTGACGTGCTGTCTCTACTCTGTGGAAAATGCATTATTATTATTATTATTGACTCTGATGTATACCCTAACTACCAGTTAAATCGCGTGAAATTGGGGAGCGAAGTTAATTAGAAATGGTACCCTGTCTTGTCATGCTATTGTCATGAATTGTTTGAGATAAATGCGGATACGGACAAGTAAAGAAAGAAAAACTGTTACTATGATTTTCTACTGTGAAAACAGTTTTCAACTCTATTCAAAGGGTTTTTTTCTTCTTCCGGAAAGCAGATATCTACTATTCATTAAGAAAACGGTACAAGATCATTACAGATGAGTTTAGCAAATGAAGACCCAGAAAACCAAAAGGCATAATGAGAATAAGAATGACGCAAGTCAAAACATTGATCGTCTTCAGCATTAACATGCGGTGC
Organism: Limonium bicolor; assembly: GCA_023374045.1. NCBI lineage: Eukaryota > Viridiplantae > Streptophyta > Magnoliopsida > Caryophyllales > Plumbaginaceae > Limonium > Limonium bicolor. The sequence goes on along the minus strand of JAIOTZ010001617.1, from coordinate 16,550 downwards.
ATTATGCGGCGCCTCATCAATAACGAAAACGAGCTTCGACTCCTTCCATACCAATACATCTCATAGTGGGGTCAGGGAGGGGCACCTCGGTAATCCAGGGACCTTATATAGAATATTTAAATGAGTTCTATGTAAATTAAATTTTAATATAAAATATAAAAAATTAATTAAATTGTGTCACAATCTTAATATATAGTATTAAGTTATGTAATGAGATAAAATGTCAAAAAATGACAATACAAACAAACCAGAAGTAGTATACTATTATCGAATAATCATTCTAAAATAATCATTTTTCTAGCATTGTCAAAAAAATGATTTACCGTAATACATTTTTCACTATTTTTTCTTCATAAAATCAGTAGTCTATTTTGAAAAAGCTGAAAAGGATGTAGAGTAACAGATTGTTCAAAAGACTAGACTTGGAGGAAAATTACAAAAAATTGTGAGATTTTAATAATCCATAAATAGATGAGAGATGAAAAAATTTCTATTACTAATACTTACTATATAATAGAAGAGAGTAGTTGACAAAAAAAAAGATAGTTCAATGTTTTTTTCTTTTTTTTAAAAAAAAATATATTGTACTAGATTACAAATACTTTCACCAATAACTTTATTTATTTGTCTTTTAACAAACTTAAAACTTTTAAATTGTGTTAATTAATTGATTCTACATATTTTTTTCTTTATAAAATTAATTATAATTTTTCTAATAAAAAAATAGAAACTCAAAAATATGGGCCTAAATTTTGGGCCCTGTTCAGTGTAACTCCCTGAACACCCTTATAGTCGCCCTTGAGTGGAGGGCAACAAAACCAAACCCATATGCAAAGACATAGCCTCCATGGATGGATGGAGGGGAAAACCCAACATGCAAAAGGTGAACTTTGAACAAAATAACCCAAAATAACAAAGAACAAAGATAGTAGGTAAAATACAAAACGGGATGAGAACAGGAAAGAGAAAGAAGAAAACCAAAGGAAAAACGCAAAACATCTTAATAAACGAAAAAGAGTACCCATCTTTACACGAGACTAATCCCCACCGTCAACACCAAAGGGAAGAAGAAACCACATCCAAAGAGACTCAAAAAAAGAGGTAAGAAGCAGAACAAAAAAACATCAAGAAGCACCAAAGTCACCGACCTGCAGCTAACTCGAACAGGAGGAACAGAAAAAGAGAAAGAGAGCCTTACCGAAGGGGGAAGAGAGCCTTGTTTGTGACTTGACAAGATTTTGTTTCTATTCAAAGGGTTGAAAATGAAAACTAGACTAAGTATCTAAAAATAGGTTCTTTTTTTATGACTACGAAATATGATGCCTAATTTACTATGTTTTTTTTTTGTCTATCTTCCTATTTGATGCAGTAAGATATGGATGTTTAGCGGTAGGATTTTTTACACCATGGTGAATTGAAAGATTGCATTTTGTTCTTAGTATTTATCTTTGTTTGTGTTTAGGTCCTTTAGATTGGTTTAGCTTTCTTTATAACTAGGTTGTGGTGTGCACGTACCGTATGTGTTTTTGGTTAGTTATTGAAATACCCCTAACCTTTAAATAATTAAATAATGATAAATAAGTATTATTTAGGGGATTATTAAACCCTAATAAAAGTATATAAACACTTTTGCGTTAAAACGCACCTAAACTCCTTAAGGTCAAAAACGAGCGTTAAAGCCCGACCTTAAGCTAACCAAGTTATATAAGCTATAAAACTCATATGAAGTTAATCAAGGATCATTTTATGACCTTTAAAACACAAGTCCTCAGTTATAACTGAGTAAACATACAAAATGCCCGGGAGTTCCCTTAAAGGCCCTTAAGGCCCGAAAGTCCCGGAAATATCTTATAAAATAAAGCATTTAACTTTATTCAAAATGCACAACAACACTTTACTAAACATATATGATGAGGTACTCATGATAAATTCTCATTTAAATACAAAGTGCTTGGAAGTTCCCGATGGGGGGCCCATAAACCCCCGGGAGTGCCCCGGAGAGGTACCGAAGTGGCACAAACTCCAATATAAATCATTCTAAGAGTTCCTATCATCAATATTCATTATTCCAAAGAGGTTTCTCGAGCTACTTTCTCAAAAATAAACAAAGTGCTCGGACGAATTTCTTAACGCTCCTGTTTGCCCCGGGAGTGTCCCGTTAGCCCGGAAATTGAGTTACAAGTTGTTATAACCCCATATAATTCAATGTAACACCTTAACATATTATTATTGACTATAAAAAATGTCAATAAACACTTGGAACTCATAGCGACTAATTATTTTCCAGAAAATTCTTAAAGCACAAAAACGCACCTTCGGGTGTCACAAAAACGCGTTCTATGCAATTGCCTTGAAGTTTTTGAGGAGCCACGAGTTGATAATCTCAAAAGGGGATAAATTTATTATCTAAATCAATTAATTACAGTACTAAATTCATAGTACAAGTGGGGGCGATTTTTGGACCAAAAAGGTGCCTAAAATCAGCATTTTTACCTTATAACTTTCATCTTTTACCATCATACAAATGTACCAAATAAATGTTGGAACCTATTACACATATTAGTATGACCTTAGTACAATATATTGTAACAAAAATCAAATTAAAAATCAGTCCCATATGACCTCTAACTTGGGCGCCATTTTAGGTGATTTAGGACTAGTTTTAGTTTAAAAATCTTGTCTTATAGATAATGACTCATCCTATCATGTATTATATAATAAGGTATCAAGTAATTGCAGTCAATTGGAGCTCATCTACCGTATGACCTGCAAGAAGAACAGCAAAGAAGATAGATTAGGAAAAGAAATGTAAAAACAATGAAATTAAAAATGCCAAAAGTAAGTACTAGATCTAGCTCTTTTGTACTAGGCTATAAACAATTAAACCTACCCATTCCCATGGCATGTGCTGCCGATTTTGATAAGGAAAAGGAGAGGTTGATTACCTCATTAATTAATCAACAAACATAAACCTAACTAGCATTATCTCTTGTTCAAAACAAACAAAAATCAACTTGTCTCTTATGACACATGGTGGCCGATTTCAACAAAGAAGAGAAGGTGTATATGCCTTATTAAAATCAAGCTAAAATACCTACCTATCTAGCCATGTCCTAATGCCTTCAATCAGCAAGAATCCAATGCCTATGTTCAGTCCATGTTGCCGATTTTTACAAGGAAAACAAGACTACTATAACATGTTAATTGCCTTAGAAAAATCAAAAGAAGACATGTACCTACCTTGTTTTATCTTCTTCTTTCAAATTGTCAAAGTAAGCTCCATTATTTTCTTACAGCCAGCCGTAAGTCTAGTGCAATCAAGAGACTTTTGTAGTCAATTTTGAAATCAAATAAACAAAAACATGTCATAAAATAATGCCATGTGACATGACAATAATTTCCAAATTTGATTCCTTTCATTTCTTGCCTTAAGACCATACGTAGCCTTCATTCATTTCCTTGCCCACACCAACCGAATGGTAAGCATTCTTTTCTCCTCTCATTTATCCTTCCTTTGCTAAGTTAATTCCTTAGAGCTTCAAGCTCCATTAATGGTGTTCTAAGTTCTAACACCATTTTAATGTAATTTCCTAGTTAAATCTCTTAAGTCTTGAAGCAAGAAATCATCCTAGCAACTCCTACAATTTTCGTCAAGCATAAGTGTTCCAAGGAGGTTCCTAGATCAACAACAACACAAGGAACAACAAGATCAAGTTAAGGTATATTTTTATGTTGAAAATCCTAGTAAATTACCTTAAGCAATTTTCAAAATTTTAAGAGCTTCTAAATCCATATTCTCTTCATTATTTCATGAAGGAAACTTGGATCGACAATCATCCCAAGGTGTACCAAAATACCTTGTTAAATTCCTATGGTAAACTCTTGTAAAATTACTCCAAATATTATTTATAAGTCTTTGTTAGAAGTCTAACAACTGGATCTCCTAAATATATATAAGGAGCCGAAAATTCTTCATCAAGATAGCATTTGGAGAGCTTGGAATTCAAGGAGAAATCAAGTACAAGAATTATCTTGATTTAAAGAGTAAGTTTATATGATTAAGGTTTATTAAGTTTAAGTTTGATTTAAGCTTCAAACTTTGGTATAAAAATTATGTATAACCCTTAGATAAATTAAGGCCGGAAACTATGGGTTATATTGTCAAGAAAATAATTTATAACATATAAGGTAAAATTATTACCTTAAGGTATATATTTGTGTCACAAAAAAATTAATTATGTTACACAAAAAATTAAACCGAATGGTCTAGGGATTTAATGTTCTATTTTGAGTTTATAATCATTCTAAGTCATTAGCATAATTTTTGGAAGTGTTATATGGCTTATATACATTTATATATATTTATTATGAGGTTTAAAACAAGTTTTGAAAACTATATGATAAGTTAAAATTAGAGCCGTGAGTATAATGAACTATTTAGTGATTTTCAAAATATATAAGTATATTAACTTATATTATAAATTTTGGGAACATTAAAAATAGCTACAAGTATTTAAATGGCTAGTTTAATAAGTTATGTGGCTAAAATGTAAATTTTGAAAAGTTTAGTGTACAAATAATAATTGCCGAGAACATAAGGGGTTATTTGGCATAATTATGATAAATAAGGTAGGAATTAATATTATGAATTTTGGTGAATTTAAATAAGTGTTTAAGTATTTAAATAACATTTTATAAAGTTTTGGGGCTATTTTGTGATTATTGAGAAGTTTGGGATATAACCGAGAATATACATGATTTTATGGGTATATTAAAGTATTAATTATGAAATTAAGTCTTGGTCAAAGTGTTGACCAAAAACTTTGGGTTAAAATGATTTATGACATAAAATATTAAGTTTATAAAAGTTTTGGGGTGATTATATAATTTATGAAAGATAGTTATAAAAACCGAAATGATTAAGGGGCGAATTCATAATTAATAAAATTATAAGGGCCTTTTCGGTATTTTAAGAAATTAAATATTAAAACTATAGTTTATAAGTTAATATGTAACTTATATAAAGTTTTGGGGTTAAAATGTAAATATAGAAAAATATAAGTGGAAACCGAAAGTTAAAGGGATTTAATTGTAATATATAAAAGTTAGTATGGAAAGATTGTAATTACCGAAAGTTAATATGGGTACTTAGTAAATTATAAAAGTATATGGTTATTTGGTAATTAATAAAGTTGTTGGGTACAAAATGTAAATACCGAATTATTGTGGTTGGTTTTGTAATATAATAAAGAAAAGGATTAAAACGATGTATTATGATACATTATGGAACATAATATAAAGTTTATAAAATAAAGGAGGTTATAACAAAAATAACCAAATGGTATAATATAAAGGATAAGTGGAAATAATTATGGGTATATGTTTAAGGAAATATAAAATATACTATGAAGAAGAAATTCATTATCACATGTGAATGTCACATAAAATAACGAACTGTTGAACTACTTTGAGTCACTGTAAAATAACAGGGGAAATAAAGAACATACGGGATTAGTATATTACAAGTATTAGTTCTACAGTGACAGTACTGTAATATTTAGTAAACTGTCGTATTAATATTACCCGGTATTGCATGTATATATAACAACGTACGGGAAGGAATTACTAGAGCGTGAATTGTCAAGCTAGCTGTTATCCTGGTGAACGGTATGTTAATTGTGTGGTCTGAATGTCCTAAGGATTTTCCTAAGGTCCAGACGTGTGTGCTTAATTGTTAAAGAGCGATATCTGTGATTTTATGTATATTATTTTGTATACTGTATTGCTCATACACTGCTGCGTTTTATTTTACGCGAACGTCTTATGACTGGAAGTTTATACATCCAAACTGAAAAAAAAAGAGACTAACTGACCTTTAGGAATTTTGAGATCCTAACTGATGGTCAACTGTTATAGTCTTAACTCAAGGATTGGATATTGTATCATTGACTAAAGGGCTAACTTATAAAGAGAGGAATCAAGACTGTTTCGACTTTCTGGTTGCGCATCGTGATCACTGCGAGAGACTTCAATGGGGAGTCACTCAAGGGAATCCATTATCCACACTCGACGATGGCGGAGGGCACTGCCGTTGGTGCACAGGTTCGACCGGATCGGTCAATATATTATCCAGGGCCATAAGGTCAGCTGGTAACGGTTCCATTGGAACCCAGGGGACTACTGTCCATTAATAAGTACTTTTTTAAGGGTTGTCTTGACATGACGCCTGAGGTGGAAATTAATTGGAGAAGTTTAACTGGTTGGTTAAAGGACAAGGGCCAGGTGGCCAACTAACAAGTGCAGTTTAATACGCATATCTTGTTGATTTCTGTTATGGATTGTTGGCGTTTGAATACTGGTTGTGGTTATCATTATGCACTGATGTTTGCAGGTGGACTATTGTGAGAATGTTTGATATTACAGTTATTTCTGTTATTATTGTAAACTGGTATACCTAGGCCATGTGCCTATAATCCTTAAGCGGGAAAGGCATTCATGCCTCAGTACTGCTATGTAAGCTGGTCAACCAGCCAATTATCAAAAAAAATTGTAAACTGGTATACCTGGTAAAGAACCTAATATCAAGATGGCTAAAATGACTTAAGGAATCTAGATGACTTAGGATTACATTTAGCATACCAGCATTTCGATTGCTGAGCTCTTCAATGGACAAAACATTTCAGGTTACTGAAGAAGACACAAACCGGAGTGCGGGGAACAGGGTAGCTGCTGTGTTTTAAAAAACACACTCTTAAGTTTTATTTGGTATTGTAATAAAGAGATTGTTGTATCCAGTTAGTTGCTTATCTAGTTTGGATTTGGTCTGTAATAATTAGAATGCTCAGTATCTGTTCATCACAGCGTGATGAGTCATGGTTGTTGGATGGAGTAAGGATGCCTTGTTACTCACAAGGGTGAGTAACGGCGTGTAATACCAAGGTTAGATAGTTTTTATTTTCCGCTGCGACGTTATTTATTTTGCTACGACTTGCGACGTTTTTAACAAGTTAGAATTAGGGGTGTTACAGTTATCTTGCAGGTTAGTTGTGGGATGCTAAAACACATAAGTTCTAAGCATTTCTCCTTGTTGGACTTGTGTTGTTTTATGGCGTTGCATGTATTGATCATCGTAGTACTTTGATGTGTGTGTATGGAGAAAGAATGGTAAATAGTCACACAAAGTAAACAATATTATTTTGTTTAAAGTTTTGTAAGTATTTATAACATGTGAGAATTATAAAAAAAATTAATTTAATTTTAAATATATTTTTAAATTATTATTTTAAATTTTTTAAAGAAAATTTTATAAATCTCACGTATCAGTTTAACATTAATACAAAAGGTGATATATTATAAATTGAAAACATAATTTAAATTAGGGAAAATTCACGGGATACCACCAAAAAGTTTACTAATTTAAAAATATCATCATTTTTAAAAATATTTTCAGATACCACAATAAATAATTTTAATTCACCAGATATCACAAATTACTAACCCAAAAATTTTTAAGATCAAAATACCACTACTTGTTAATAAACGTAATAAACAGTATACCACCTAAATATTTTAAATACACAAGATACCTCAACATTTATAAAAATATATTGAAAACAATGAAAATAATAATAAAAAATTATAGGGTTATTAATATATAGTATGAAAGTTTATAAAACTAACAATATCAAATATATAATTATAAAATTTAAAAAATAAAAAATACCAAGTATTCAAGAAAATGATCATTCAAATTTTTTATTATATTTTTTCTATAATAATTTTAATAGTATAAATGTTATAATAAAAAATTAAAATTATATAAAGTAAGATTATAAAAAATAAAATTATCATTCTCTTTACTATTTTTGTCTATTTTTAATCAAATTTGTGGCTTTTCAAATATAATTATACCTTTTTATTATTCTTCATATTTTTGAGATTTTTTATTATATATATATGGTATTTTTCATGTTTTCAATTTTAATTCATATATTAGAAAAAGTTAACTTTTGCTTCTTACTTGTTAAAAATATATTTAATAATTTTTTTATATTTTTGAATTAAGTATGTATAAAGTGATATTATATAAAAATATTATTTACTATATACAAGTTAAATAATTTGACAAAAAATAAAACAATAGTTAAGAGTATTGTAGTTTATAATATTATTTTATATATTTTAATTCAAAACAAAAATTAATAAACATAAGTAACTAGTAAAAATTAACATTCTTCATTTAAGTGTTAAATTTGAAAAAAACAAAAAATACCATATATTAAAATAAAATCTCTAATGAATTATAAAAAGTATAATATGTTAGAGAAATCATAAATTAGTTTAAAAGATAAAAACAATAAAGAGAATTAATTTTTTATTGTAAATTTTTTTAATTATCACCCTCTTAACTATTTTTTATTTTTAGTTAAGTTTTTTAACTTTTAAATGATATATAATATTTTTTTGAATTTTCTTAATCATATATGTGACTTTTTATTTTATAAATTTTTAATCTATAAAATAATAAAATTAGATTTTTATTATTTTTTACTGTTTTTAATATATATTTTATTAATTTTTGTGGTATCTTGTAAATTTATGTGATATATCATGAACTATATTTATTATAGGTTTTTGGTCTTAAACAGTTTTAATTTAATAACTTGTGATATTTGATGAATCAAAATTATTTATTTAAAAAACTTTTTTAAAAACTGTGTGAGTATCCCATAAATTCGTGCACGAGTAAAGAATTTTTGGGACACATACACAAAAAAGTCTTAAAATCGTAATATTACAAATCTGTTATAAATAGATATATGTATGGTGGACTCCATATCTTTATGTAATTAGGGTTTTCCCTTGTATCTAACCCTCTATAAATAGAGGCCTTGTATACTCATATTGAAACAAGAAGATCAGTTGCCCCCTATCTTGTGTCTCTCTGCAATTTCTTTTCCTCTCATTTATAATACGTTATCAGCACGCTCTAATTTAGAGACAAAAAAAACTCTCTTTCAATCTCGGCAGCCGCATTCTTTTCTCGCCTCCTTCTTCTGTTCTGGAAAAGACACTACCAGAAGCATCTCATAGCAACGCGAGAGAAAGGATGGATAGAAAGACCATCTAGCGAGCTACATCAAACAAAAATTAAAACGCTAAATTGATTCAAGAGATATGGCGGTAGCAAACTTGGGCGGCACTGGCACTATTTTAGTGTTTGTGAAATTGTTTCTTGTACTACAATTTGGATCGTGCATCATGTGGTGATGAATATTAGCTGATGGTTCGGCAGTATATCGACTTCAGCGACAAATCCAATTTATTCTCGATTGAAACGATCGTGCACTAGATTCTCGTATCCTCATTTCAGGTTAAATTAGTATCGTATAGGCAATATGTCAGAAATTAATGTCATGTGAGGCATTGCGCCAGAAATTAAAAATCGCATGAGGTATCGTGCAAGATCTTGCTTACTGTTAATTTTTATTTTACGTTGTTTAATTTACCCAGTTTCATCTTTATTTATTTGTTAAGAATAATGTGAGGCATCGTGCCATGAATAATAATCATGTGAGGCATCGTGCAAGAATTCAATATCACATGAAAGGCACCGTGCCAGATCTTGTTTCATGTTAATTATTTTATTTATTCTGTGTCATTTTCTTTATCCATTTTCACTTATTTATTTATTTATTTATTATTATTTATTTATTTAATTAATTATAAATATCACGTGAGGCATTGTGCCCGATATTCGTATAACGTAAGGCATCGTGCCAGATATAAATTTTCATTTAAGGCATTGTGCCAAATATATATATCATTTGAGGCATTGTGCCAGATTTTATTTATTGCACTACCTTTATTATGTGTTATATGATTTATTTTGTTGCGATATATAATATACTTCATTATTTTATGATTGCTATTTATAATGTTTACCCCAATATATACGGCATTGCGCCTGATAAAATCAATTTTAATATTATTTGAAGAAATAACGGCATTGCGACTGAAAGTTTTTGATTTTGATATATCATAAACAATATCCAATATTGCCGAACTTGAGCTTACCGCATTGGACATCACTAAGAAGGGCATCGCGCCTGAAATTCTAACATCAATATACTAAGAAAGGCATCGGGCTTGAAATTTTGGCATCAATATGCTAAAAGGGGCATTATGCCTGAAAGTTTAGTTGCCTATGTTATAAAAAGGCATCACACTTGAAAGTGTTAATATGATCAATATAAAGAGCGGTGCCAGCTTTTTTTAAAATTACGTTTATACAGTATGAGCAAAGAAATTGGCATTGTGCCGGAAACTTTTGAACTTAATATGATATGGTATTAGCATTGAGCTAGATTATTGACAATATTTTGAAAAATAAATATACTGATCATATCATTGATCTAAAAAATGGTATAACACCTGGCGAATTCATCCGAAGTATCTATTTTTATGTATAAGATGAACGTTATTTGACGATTCGTGAAAAATCAATGATGGTATTGCACCAAGAGAAATTTGTGAAAATCGGTTTGAAGTAATTCTTGGAAAACTACGCAAGTGATACCATGATGATGAATATTCATATGTCAAGTTTGACCTCTATGATGATGGTATATGCATAATGTCATACAAATAATTCAGTTTGAATGTGATTTTACAAATGATTCTCAGTGAATCATAAGTTCATCTTCATTGAGATAGTGCCAAATCACAAAATGAGTGACTCTGGTGAATCATCCAAATATTGTTCATCTATTAAAGAAAACACTTGGCATGATAAATATCGAATGGTTCTTGTTGGATCATTTTTATTCCATGTTTTTCATGAATAGTCAAAAGTCATGACCAGATTGTGAGAGATGATGAGCAGTTTTGACATCATATAAAGTATAATAATTATCATGGTTGGATGTTATTATGATTGCAAGACTTTCAAGGTCTTTGTGGACATAACTCGACTTATTTCAAAGCTAGCTCAAACATTGAAGCTATGCAGATTTTTTTTTAATAAGAAGTTATGTTGAGGATGACAAATTTAAATTTCTAAATATTATTCTATGTTTTTATATATTCTATATTATTATTGTCCATTGTTTATAATATATACGTATGTTCGTTTACATTTATGAGATTTATTCATTTAAAACAATTTGTACACCCTAAATGTGAAACTATAGTGAAGAAGAAAATATGCCGCGATGTATTATTAGAATTGAAGGATGTGAGTTATTACAGAATGAGCTGCCCTTATATAGAGTAGGACAGCTAAGTATATAAGAAGTATACTTAACAGAGAATAAAATACAATGTAATAACACCTAAATACAAACTAGAAAAGTACAACATAAACCTAGATACAAACTATATAACAGAATCTAAAATATATATCCTATCACTCCCCCTCAAGATGAAACTCATCAGAGGGAGTTGTATCTTGTAAGAGGTATAAACCAATGTCTTTAAGAATTGCTCTGTAATTCTTGCCCGGCAACGTTTTGGTCAAGAAATCTGCAACTTGATTAGCAGCTGGTACATGGTGAACTGAAATCAAACCACTTCTTATCATCTGTCTCACAAAATGTATGTCAACTTCTATATGCTTGGTTCTTTGGTGTGCAACCGGATTTTTTGCTATATATATAGCAGATCTGTTGTCACACTTTAGTGGGATAGGAGTGACATTGTGAACACCCAACTGGTTGATCAACCGACTCAACCAAGCTAGTTCTGTGGTAACAACTTTCATGGCCCTGTACTCTGCCTCAGCAGAGGACAAGGATATACATCCCTGTTTCTTTGACTTCCAAGAAATAGGTGAGCCACCAAGGAAAATATAAAAACCAGAGATAGATCTTCTAGTGATTGGACAACTTGCCCAATCACTGTCACAATATGCAGTCAAAGAATAATCAGGTTGATTGTTTAACAGAATGCCATAGTTGACTGTACCTTTTATATATTTCAGGGTGTGTATTGCAGCGGACATGTGTGTGTCTGTGGGTTTTTGAAGGAATTGACTCAACAGTTGTGCAGTGAAAGACAGATCAGGTCTAGTGTGTGTGAGAAAATTGATTTTACCAACTAGACTTCTGTATTCTGTAGGATTTTCTAGCAGTTTTCCTTCATTTGGTTTGAGTTTCAGACCTAACTGCAAAGGGGCAACTGTCTGTTTGGTGTGCATAATATCATATTCATGTAAAAGATCAAGGCTGAACTTTCTCTGAGAGATTATCAGCCCTTTTTCATGATGGAGAAACTCCATGCCGAGGAAAAAATTGAGATTCCCTAGGTCTTTTATACAGAATTCTCTGTTTAACTGAGTTTTAACCATGTGTATCTCATCTTGGTCATTTCCAGCCAAAAGCACATCGTCCACATAGACAGCCAGAAAAGTGCTCTTGTTGTTGTTGAATTTATAGAAGAGAGAGTGGTCATTTTCAGATTGGGTATATCCTATAAAGATGAGGAAATCACTAAGTTTGGCAAACCATTGCCTAGAGGCTTGTTTAAGCCCATATAGTGATTTTCTCAATCTGCAAGCATTAACTGTACCATCTGTTTTAAGGCCTTTGGGTAATTGCATATAGATTTCTTCATTGAGATCTCCATGAATAAAAGCGTTATTAACATCTAATTGGCTTAGATGCCAACCCTTTTTGATGGAGACAGCAATTAAAGTTCGTATTGTAGTCATTCTGATTACAGGAGAAAAAGTTTCTGTATAATCAAGGCCGAATCTTTGGGTAAAACCTCTTGCTACCAACCTAGCTTTGTATCTCTCTATGGATCCATCAGCTTTCAACTTGATTTTATATATCCATCTGCACCCTATTGCTTTTTTGTTTTTAGGAAGTTTTACTAAATCCCAAGTGTTATTAGTAATGAGAGCAGTTAGTTCTTTATTCATGGCTTCAGTCCATTGATTACTAAGACAAGCTTCCTCATATGTTTTGGGTTCTTGGGTTTGTAAAACTTTGTTTATGTTTTCTCTATTTCTAATAGTGGAAAAAGAGAAAGAAGTGGATGGAATTTCATCTGTCAAGGATAAGAGATCAGAAGCTGATGTAGATTGATCACGATTATTGTTTCTGTGAATTCTGTCTGAAATAATTTGAGTGAAAGGATCATGATTAGCAATGTTAGAATAAACTTGATAATCATGTAAGTGTGTGGGTAAGTGTCTGTTTCGAGTAGATCTCCTTAGAGTTGTATCTTCCCTTGCTGTAACAGATTCAGAAGGATCTTCTGTTACAGGATTTGAGACACTTTCTGTAACATTTTCAGAGAGAATTGGTGTAGTATCAGTAGCAGGGTTTTCAAGTTCTTCAGAATGTTGTGGTTGATCAGAATTGGAAGAATTGTCATTGTGGAGTATTTGTGGTTGAGGAAGGTGTGGAGTGTCAAGAAAAATATTTTCTTGAAGGTTTGGTATAAAAGAGCTGTTGTCAATGGAAGTATCGTTATCATGTGGAGGGAAATGTGTAGTATGATCAATGGTATTTTGTGGAGGTTTTTGTTGGAAAGGAAAAACTGTTTCATGGAAGATAACATCCCTTGAGACAATAATTTTGTGGTCAGAGAGTCTGAGAAGTTTATGGCCTTTTTGGTTGTCTGCAGGACCTAGGTAAGCACAAGGTGTGGATTTAGGATTGAATTTTCCTGAAATATTTCCTAAGTTCAGTGCATAACACAGACAGCCAAAAACTTTGAAATAACTGTAGTCTGGTGGTGAATTGTGTAGGCATTCATATGGGGTTTTTCCCTCAAGAGAAGAGCTGGGAAGCCTGTTTATGATATGAGTAGCATATAAAATCGATTCACCCCAATATTCTAATGATAAATGAGATTGAAAATAAATGGCACGAGAAGTCTCCATGAGATATCTATGTTTTCTTTCCACTATTCCATTCTGCTGTGGAGAGTGGGGACAGGAAGTTTGATGTATAATCCCTAGGTGATTGTAGTATATTTTTCCTTCATTAGATGAGCCCAGTTCAAAAGCATTATCAGACCGAATTACTTTAATTCTTTTATTGAACTGCCTTTCTGTCATTGTTATAAAAAACTTGATAAACTGAAAGGCTTCAGATTTGGTGTGAAGTAATTTAACCCATAATGCTCTAGATTTGTCATCAACAATGCTCAAGAAATATTTTTTGTTGTCATAAGTAAGAGTATTGAAGGGACCACACACATCAATATGAACTAAGTCAAATATTTCTTTGCTAAAGGTAAGAGATCTTTGGAATGGCAGTCTGTGAGCTTTAGCTTTGTGACAGGAATCGCAAACAAAATCATTTGGTATTTCCTTTCTTCTGAAAAAATGGAGTTTTGACAGCTTTTCTAAAGGAGCATGGCCAAGCCTATTGTGCCAAAGTAAAACATTGTTGACTGTTCCTATTGGTTGTAAAGGATGACAATTCGACTCTGAAGTAAAATGCTTTTCATTGAAGTTTGGACTAAAACTAGCAGTTACATTCAGACGCTCACAGTCAAGCACATACAAACCATGTTGTAAAACACCAAACAGTATATTTGCCTTTGTGTTAAGGTCCTGCAAAACACATTTATCATGAAGAATAAGGGCACAGGCATTAAATTGTTTAAGCAGTTGTCTAATGGACAGAAGATTGAATTTAAAAGCTTTCACATGTAAAACGTTATTAATTATCAGTTTCTCCCCTATTTTAACACTGCCCATTCCTTGAATCAGACCAGTGTGACCATCAGGCATCACAACTTCAAAATGACAAGGTTTATAGTTATTTAGAAATAGAGACAGATTGCCGCAAACATGGTCTGTGGCTCCAGTGTCAAGAATCCACGTATTACTTATGTGTTTATCAAACATATCGGATTTATCAGAGTTTTGTGCAGATAAAATTGGGAATGGAAGTATACCTGCGAACTGACTCTGGTAGTCAGTTTCCTTACTCTGTGATGCATCTGAATTCCTCAAGTAAGAGGTCATGCACATTTGAGGATTGTTGGCCATGGAGACATCTTGCTTCTTGAGATACGCAACCAGAGCTTGCAGCTGAGTCTCAGACATTCCAGGGACGGGAAGATTGACTTGCTCACTCTGGTTTCCTTGCGGTTGATTGCTAGTCGACACTGAGAACGCCGTCTTCTCCTTGTTTTGATTGTGTTTCCAGTGTGGGGGGAAATTACCGGTTATCCAGTAGCAATTCTCCACTGAGTGGCCTTGTTTCTTACAGTGAGAACATTTACCCCTCTTCTTCTCGTTCTTGTCTGCCCTAATTTCATTAATCTGAAGGTTTCGGTTGGAAACAGCGTTTGTAAACGAGAGAGAATCGGCGTCGTCATTCTTCCGATTCTTTTGGGCGAATCTATGGTCTTCTTCTTCTCTCAGTACAGAGTAACTCTGATCGATGGTGGGGAGAGGTTTCATCAACAACAAGCTGCTCCGAACCGCTTTGTATGTATCCGATAATCCCATGAGAAATTCAAGAACTCTCTGGTTTTCTTGAATTTTGGAGACCGCCTCGGAAGACCCACACGAGCAAGGGGGTATGTCGATTAGCTCCCTTTCTTCATTCCAGATCTTTACCCATTTCGTGTAATATTCATTTATGGTTGAATTTCCTTGCTCGAGCTTGTGCGCCTCCCTTCTAAGAGCGTAGAGTCTTGTTCCAGATGGATTATCAAACCTTTTATGCAGATTTGCCCAAATTTCTTCTGCGGTTTTGAAGTACATGACCGATTCCCTTATCGAGTCGTCTAAGGCTGTGAATAACCAACCGATAACCATCCCATTTGTTCGATCCCATGTTCGTTGTTTCGCTCCCGTGTAGTTCGTCCTCTTTGTAGATCCGTTGACAAACCCTAATTTACTCTTTGAAATGAGACCAACAGTGAATGACCTCTTCCACTTTGCAAAACCGGTGCCGTTAAATCTATGCGCGAGGACGATTCCAGGGTTATCTGATGGGTGAGTATATAGTTCTTCTTCTTCTGGAGTAAGCTTCGTAAATCCACTGGTTTCTTCAAGATCCACAGTGTTCTTTCCTTTCTCTGGGCTTGCGTCGGGTTTTCCATCATCCTTCACTTTTTCTCCCGACATATTGAGATTGAAGAAGAATCAGGCGCAAGAAAAACGGGAAAGGAAAAAGAAAGAGTTATGTGGTGAATCTTGATGTTTCCAGGAATTGCTCTGATGCCATGTGAAACTATAGTGAAGAAGAAAATATGCCGCGATGTATTATTAGAATCGAAGGATATGAGTTATTACAGAATGAGCTGCCCTTATATAGAGTAGGGACAGCTAAGTATATAAGAAGTATACTTAACAGAGAATAAAATACAATGTAATAACACCTAAATACAAACTAGAAAAGTACAACATAAACCTAGATACAAACTATATAACAGAATCTAAAATATATATCCTATCACTAAAAGGGGTCATGAAAGACATATGTCCGGAAGGCGTATGTTCTGAATGAGATTTATCCATTTACAAAGAATTTGAACACCTTAAAGGGGTCGTGAAAAGCATATGTCCGGGAAGGCGT